>JAVRXN010000003.1:17913521-18143521 GCA_033556935.1 Timema podura
TAGGAGTCTAGAGAAAGTTAAATATAATAGTTACAACTATGAAGAGTACATTTACAAAACTATCCAGCATCTGATTAGAGATTGGCTAGAAGATCCAAGGTTTTTTTAAACTGTGATTTAACTCTAGTCTCCTGATAAAATTAAATCACTACACCTAGCCTGTCAGTTTTATTAATTACATCTTCTGACCAATTGGGATTCAAACCAGTATATCCCAGTATATTATAAAGAGTTTGGTTAGGAAACTTCAAGATCTTAAATGTTGTTTACCATATCCAGGGCTCATGTGTTGAAGTTGAAGTACATGACTAGCAAAGTTGGTGAAATGTTTTCAAGTTGTTTTTGTCTTCAGCCCTCTGATTGTATTTAATTGAAGAGCACAGCTCATTGAATAAAGATGGGTTCGTTTGGGGTCTGAAGTCAATGAGTGAATGTTACCCAACATGGTATTGTGACGTCAGAACTACAGGCTGGCCCCAAAACAAGCTCAACATACACAGTGACAGTATAGTATTAAGCCTACAGTGAATGGCCTCTATTGCAACTTTTAGAGGAGGACAAATGTTGACAAGATTCTGTTGCTCCTTTACAAGGGGGGACAGACATTGACTATTCCTATACCATACTCACAAGGGAGAACAAGAATGACTGACTTTATGGCTCAATTTACAAGGAAAGAAACTAATTAACTGGACTCTATAGCTCATTTACAAGTGAGGATTAGTATTGACCAACCTATTTAGTCCACGGGAGAATAGGAATTAACTGGCCTCTACAGCTCATTTACAAGTGAGGATTAGTATTACCGACCATTTAGTCCACGGGAGAATAGGAATTAACTGGCTCTATAGCTCATTTACAAGTGAGGATTAGTATTGACCGACCTATTTAGTCCACAGGAGAATAGGAATTAACTGGCTCTATAGCTCATTTACAAGTGAGGATAGTATTTACCGACCAATTTAGTCCACAGGGAATGGGAAATTAACATGGCTTCTATAGTTTATTTACAAGTGAGGAAAAGTAATGAGATCGACCATATTTATCCACGGGAGAATAGGAATAACTGGCCTCTTTAGCTCATTACAAGTGAAAAGTAATGACACTATTTGTCAGGCGGAGAAGATTACTGGCATCTCATTTACAATGAGGAAAGTAAGACGACTTAGTCCGGAGATAGAATTAACTGGCTTATAGCCTTCAAGTGAGGAAGTAATGACCTATTTGCATGGAGATAGCATTAATGGTTATATATTCTTACAGGGAGAAAAGAATTCTTGCTTCTATACTTTGTAGCTACAGGAGGATAATCTGTTGTCATATAACTAAGGGTGAGAGGAAGAGATCAAGATTTTAGATGTCACTTGAGCCTATTCGATGTCCCCAACTTACCAGCAGCAGCTGTCTGTTTGAGGTCTTATGAGCATACCTATCTGACAAGGTATACAATAGTATCAACGAAAAAACAAACTCCCCTAAACAGTGTTTGTTTATAAGTAACCTTCATTCGATTAGAATGAGTGCTAGGATGCAATGCAGCCAAACATTTCCCAGACAAAATGCAATACGCTCAATAAATATCTTGCTAAAAGGATGATTGATACCTCTCTCCACAGTAATCCTTGTATAAGCTTTCCTGTCCCAAAAGCACCTGTGGTTTTGTTTGCGATACACCCTTTGGCACCAATTTAAGGGGGGAGTAGCACAACAAACCTTCCAGCCATTAATCTCAATTTTCTATACTGGAACTGCTACTTCTTTATTCAGGTAACTCTTCAAAATTGTCCTCACGAGGCTGAGTTGACCTCGTTACAGACCCACTCTTTCTCTAAAAATTTTGGAAGTGCGGGGATCAAACCCAGGACCTCTGGATCCTTAGCCAGAAATTCTGACCAGTATAACACAGAAGAGGTCATTATTTATATACTGTATTAAAGCAAAATAAATATTAAATTTTATGAGTGTTCTTAGTTCAACACTTACTTGCATAACACAATGTTTGGACACTAACAGTGTACACGGTTTGTTTGCTCATAAATAAACGTAACATTTAACTTTTTTCCACTAAATAAACATTTATTTATATATATTCTTGTCTTTTAAGTCAGAAAAAAAAAAACGTAAATTATTTTTTTATATATATACACACCACAACATTTTTAATTTTACATTTGTATCCAGGGTTACCAATTTAATCTTTCTACCAAAATTCCTGTTTTCCAGAAGGAATTTCCAGGCAGCTTGGACTGAAGAAAAGAGTAATAAAATTTCATTTTTTAATTGACTAAGTATGGAGTCATGTAACTTAAATGGGATGAATTTAAGATTGATGGGGAAATACATTTCTGTAGCTTCAGAGGGGTAACGGGTAATAAGACATGTATGAATCAGTGTGCTTAGTTATTCAGTTCACTTTTTCATCCACCCAAAGACTTATATTTTAAGCTTTTAGTTAAATGTCTCAAATTAAACAATTTTCCAATATATTTTACTAGATCTTACAAAATTCCCTGTTTTCTCCAGAATTTTCCAAACACACACAACAAAAAAAGCTGTGTTTTCCAGGCTTTCCCGGCCTTCCAGGTGCATGACAAACCTGATATGATATAAATTAGTCAATACAATTTATTATCTTGTTGGCTATTAGTTTAGAAAAATAAAGTTAAACTGCAAACATTATTTTAAGGAATATTAATTCCCCAAGTGCAACGCGGACAAAATTATAAAGCACAATTCTTTCATAAGATCAACGTTAACTCATACTCCTAGCATTTGACACCAAGTAGCAACATGGAAGCTGGACATATAAAATATGGATATCTTCAGAATTGTTGAATCAACTTTCTACCACCCCATTCCTTTTTCTTTACCTTAGTGGAGAATATAACAAAACTTCTCGCTTGTCCCCTCATCGTCAATTTTCTTTGACAGGCTTACAAACTTTATTTTTACAATTAACTCATACATCTTGACCAATATTTGTAGATAATGAACGAGAATAGCTTCAAACCAAACTTAAATATAGCTTGGCCAAAGTCTATAAGTAGCCTATAGTGTTCTGGACTGCAAAAGCTCGACATAAATTGATTTAAAATTTTTGTTTCTACAAATCGTGCTTAAAAACTTTTTTTTAGCACAGCGTCTATCTGTTGGCGTTATTCGCTTATGTACTAATTACGCTAATGGTTTTAGGGAATAGGAAGTGTACCTGCACTTGTGTGGAGGGAGATTGGAAAACCATTTTGGAAAAACCACCCTCAGGACACTCGACTAAGATTCAAACCTAAATCTCCCTGTAATATAATATAGGTTCCTCTAATAAAAATAAGTAAAAATTCAAAACCATCCTCATTTCACATTATGTTATAATTAGTCATACAATTTAATTACATGCTATATTTATAATTTTAGTAGTAAACTAGCCTGGAAGTCCAATTGTACTTTTGTTTGGTTAAAAATTGTTTTTGGGGACAAAATAATCACTGATGAATTATTTCCCAAAGAAATACTTTGTCTAAAACTAATTTGGTTAAATTAGAAAGATTTTTTTCCTCCCAAAAATGTTTGCCAATTTTAGACACATTTAGTTGTAGGCTTGTAAGCTCACAGTATGTATGATGTTTTTTTATATCTTACCCAGGCATTTGTAAATCAGCTATTTCAGGTTTCACTCAAGCACCAAAGATGTCGACACTAGAACAAAAACAGCCTATAAATAATATCCAAATACATAATTAACCTTTTTTTTTTTAAATACAAACATGATAGGCCTACCAATCATTTATGAATTGTAACTATTTAATTTTGATACAAGCTAACCTTAAACATGTCAACAGTGTCGCTAGGTTAATTCGTGTTATTTTATTTTAGTAAACATTACAATAATCCATTTATACTGGTTTTTTTTAACAGTGTTGGGAATGATGCCTAAGTACCTTTTCATAAATACATTGTATTTTACTTAATACATTATAGCAAATCATAAAAACAAATTAATATCATCATTATAATCACAAGGTTACAATGAATCAAATTATACTAAAATTATATTTAAATATATTCTGTTATTACAACATTTAGAAAAATTCACCAAAACCTTGGTTCAAACGTTAACACACTAAACCAATGCAATGATTTGATAAACGACCCCTTACGATGACATAATCTTATATTACTAAAGTCAAATAATTTATTTTGTGAATATTAATATAATTGAGATTCTAATTTATTAGAGAATGGAACATTAGCAAGGTAGATTAAGTCAACCGAGTAGTCGCCGAAAGGGTCATTCTGTGTCAACTCGACACAGCTGCAAAACTGACCACCTTCAATTTTGATTAAATTTGGCTATGTTATTGGCACTATAAAGATATGAGAAAATATAGCTTTTCAGCCCTCTAACTATACCTGGACAAAAGTTACAGGTGATAAAAGTTTACAAAAACTGACCTAAATTCATTGTTCCAAACATATTTGATTGGTTGTAAAATGAGTTGTATGAATCTTGCAGATCTCAAATTAATCTCATTTTAAAGATCTTTTTATGCTCTTTAATTTGATATGCAACATGGTAGTATTACTTAAAAACAATATTTCTCAGCCTGCAGTTAAAGAAATGTTAAGTTTACTTCATTTTTACCATTTTATCCAAAACATAGCTAAGCCACCACCGATCATCGTAAACTGCAACTACAAACCATTAATTTCACTGAATGAATAACAGTTTTATTCAGTAGAAACTCATTCTCCAGTGCAAGTTGTGGCAAATGAGAATGGTTTGACAAGAATTTTCCTTTCTGAAAGTGGCATAAAGGTGTGTAACTTTTGAGTATCATGAATAGGTCTAGCAGTAGCAGTTACACACCTTTATTCCACTTTTAGAAAACAAAATTCTTGTCAAACCCTTCTCATTCGCCACAACTTCAACTGAAAAATGCGTCTCTAATGAATATAACTATTATTCATTTAGTGAAATTAATGGTTTGTAGTTGCAGTTTATGATGATCAGTGGTGGATTATCTATGTTTTGGAGAAAAAATGATAGAAATGAAGTAAAATTAACATTTCTTTACCCCGCAGGACCATCCCCTTCATTTAAATACCCAACCAAATCAGATGAACCTTGGATTAAAGCTGAAATGATACTGAGTAAGGTGAGCCCTCCGACACAAATGGATCAAACCTATAATTTGCCAGAACATGAAGTTCAAGAAGTGATACAAAAGTTTCTCAAACAAAGAGCAGCAAAAAAAATCTTTAGGATGACAATAAACATAAAGAACTGATTTTAAAGAAGGTATTTCATTGTATATGCAAGTACAGTATATTCAAAAATGTTTTTGTTTTTGTTTTAAAGTAATAATCTTTTAAAATGCTGATAAATTTTAGATTATTTCTTAATTTTACGGTTTTTATAACTACACACAATAGTGTTTGTTCAATGTATATTCAGAATTGATGAGACCTTTAATACAGGTGAGAATTTATAAGTGTGTGTGTGTGTGTGTGTGTGTGTTATATGCGCACGTGCGCATAGAGGCATATTTATAGTAAAACCAATATGTGACTATAATTATGTTTGTATATAACTCATAATCCCATGGAGGTCCCAAAATAAAACTTGGCAAATATATTCCTAACACCCTAAAGTATATTTATATATATTTTTTGAGAGTTTAAAAAAAAGTTTTTGAAAAAGTCAAATTTGAAATATTACAAAAACACTGAGAGACAATATTTTTAAGTAATATTACCATATTACATATCAAATTAAAGATCATAAAAAGAGCTTTAAAATGAGTGTAATTTGAAATCTCTAGGATTCATTTAACTTCTTTTACAACCAACCAAATATGTTTGAAACAACAAATTTTTGTAAACTTTGATCACTTGTAACTTCTGTCCAGGTAAAGTTAGAGGGCTGAAAATATATATTTTCTTGTGTCATTATAGCGCCAATAACAGAGCTTAATTTGAAAAAAATTGAAAAATATGAAGTTTTATTTTGTTTGACATGGAATGAGCCCGTTGCGAAGGTTAGATTAAGTATGTTTGGAAAGGAGCTTAGTAACATATGTATACATTATTTAGCCTTAAACTATATATTATTACTTTGTTTTAATAAATGACTTCTGGTCTTCAAATCTTTACTACATTTTCAGTTTAGTTCTAGTTGCGCCTTGTGTGTTTGCTGGATGTAAAATCATTAGAGGATGTGCAAGAGTATTTTTGTTTGGATAAGAAAAGTACAATTGAAATTTGTCTAATGCGAAAGAGAGCAAAGTGTGGTTGCTGCAGAAGATTATTGGGCATTATAATATAAGTAAAGCTTCGGTCATGCAATTTTATGGATTTTCAACAATATTTGTTTCTGTGTCACTTAGGCGAGTTTGGTTTTGAGTTGTTCACTATCACCAAGTTTTTTAATAATACCGAATGTAGTATCATTGAATTCTTTATTTCTTGTGAGTGTATGTATAGTGCTTATAAGTTTATAAATTTTGTAATTTTCAGTTTTTTAAGAAAAAAATAAATTGGCCTAACAAGCATGATTCTTGGATTTCACCCCACATTGTTTAGTGTACCTCTGTCTGCTAACGTGCATGACATTGATAACAATAATTTTTTTCAATTGGCACCCTTACATTTTAATATTAAGGTCACTAAAGAGTTGAAATTTTATTGCATTATTTTAACAAGTGTATAATTATAGCCTATAAATACTGATTCAATGATTTCAAATCATCATGGGGGGGTCAAACTTGCTATTTTATGCTTTTCCT
Source organism: Timema podura (assembly GCA_033556935.1). Classification (NCBI taxonomy): domain Eukaryota; kingdom Metazoa; phylum Arthropoda; class Insecta; order Phasmatodea; family Timematidae; genus Timema; species Timema podura. Next base: position 17,920,304 of record JAVRXN010000003.1, read on the forward strand.
GTACCATTGTTAAGTAATTAATATATGGGGCTGAAACTTAATATAGCCAGACATGTATATGAGGTGTACATAATGAAATCTTTATAATATGTTAAAGTCTAAAAACAATTTTTAGTATAAATGCAGTTTAAAAGTGTTAAAATTACATAATTTTTAATCATATATTATGAGTTTTTTATAACCTAGTAATTTGTTTTTATCTCATTTTGTAGTACACAATGTTGTTAAAAAGGATTTTTTTATATCTAATTCTTCTCAATAATTTTATTTATGAGACCAAATTGAAAGTTGCAAAATTTTAGATAAAATGTCCATTTCATTAAATTTCTTATTTTGACTGTACCAATTGTAGGAACAACACTGAGTAGCTGAACACAATCATAATGTCTGCCCGGCAGAGACTGGGTCAGATTACCAAACTAATGACTCACTCAAGTAAATTGCAATCTGGTGAGGGTTGGGTTTGACATCGATCCCTTCCTCTTTTTATCTTTTCCAATATTTTTTTCCTCTCCTATTTTACTTCCGATAATCATTCGGAGCTTGAAAAAATATTTTACTGTATCACTTAGGTGTTTAATTTTTTACTTATTTTTTATTTAGATATTACAATTTACCTCATGAATGTATGGGTTACACTTCTCTTGCAGGCTTTAAATAAAATATTAAAAGGTGTATAAACAATGCAACAGCTATGAAAATAGAATTTTTTAAGATGTTATTTTATGTTTGATGAGTACTGCGGTTTTTCTAACATATAACTATTCAAAAGTTATATTAATTGTGTGTGTTTATTGTACATAGCTAAGTTCAACGCTAAAAGCAACAAGCATCAAAACTTAATAAAACGAAACAAACTAGCAAAATCATGCCAAAATTGGTATTGACTTAAAATGATGAAAGATTTAATTATTTAAGAGGCCAATTGTATATATTTAATTTCCTGATGTGTGTGTGTTTTCACACCCTCCAGAAGCCCCCAGATGACCTAGAAAGCAAAACTTTGCCCACTTAAAGTAGAGACCACGAGACAGAACCTATCTGAGATGGATTTTTATTTTTTTTCCCCCAGATAGATTTTTTTTTAAAACAATCTCCATTACAACAATTACCAATTCCTATGTCCAGTTGAAAAAATCTCAAAGGCCAGAAGACCAAAGAATATGAAATTTTGCAAGCAGGTAGCCCCTAACTCAAAAGGGTGCAGGAATACACCATGGCTGAAAATTACCATGGGGGCCCTATAGATGGGGGTTGTTTTAAAAAAAATGCGTCAAAAGAATCTCGAAGTTCAGAAGACCAAAATTTTGCAGGCAGGAAGCCCCTGAGCAATAAGGATTCAGAAATATTCGGTGACAGAAAATTTCATTTGGAGTCTTCCAATATGAACCTACCTGAAAAAATTCAGTTTCCTAGGTCTTCTGGGCTTTCGAGATTTTTTTGAATTGGTTTTTTGGGAGCCACCACATTTTGGAAGCCCCCCGATTGGAATTTTCTGTCACCAAGTATTCCTGAATCCTTATTGCTTGGGAGCAACCCGCCTGCAAAATTTCATCCTCCTAGGTCTTATGAGCTTCGAGATGGTTTTGACTATTTTTTTTAACACCCCATTTAGGGGTATTTCCTAATGTGTATGCGTCTTTTCACACCAATGAGAACCCCCTAGAGAACTTAAAAAGCTGAAACTTTGCACATTTATAGTATAGCTCACGGTACAGAATCTAGCAAAACAAGATTTTCAATATTAAAAAAAATATATTTAAAAGCCTTTCATGAATTAAAATAATAGAGTGAGGGGTTTGCGTTTTTCAATTTACACTAAAAAGATAAGATGCATCCTAATCATTCAAGTTTAGTTCACCTGTTGCTGATAGGCTTATTAAATATATACTAGTATGTAATAAACTCACAACAAATATTTATTTGTAATACATGTAATTATTGTGTATTATTTTTATTACTATTTATTAAAAACATAGTAGCTCCACAGTTTTTAGAGTTGGTTTGGAATTAAATAATACTTCCGACCACACCACATAAGAGTTTTTATTTGAATCACAACTTCCACAAATGAGGAGCTCATTTCCAAAACCAGTTCAGTCCAAAATCACTGAAAATGTGTTAAGTCCAAAAATGAGGAGTAGCTTTTATCTTGATCCTTCAGGCAAGGAAATAAAAAACATTTAGAAAACAAGCTGTGTCCTCTTAAAACAAGTGGACTATGTCAGAGATCTTAGTGAACACAAGTTCAGTTCACACTTATTGTCTGCTACGAAACAAGTTCAGACCTCTGCACATGTGTATAAGCCTGTGATACCAAGAAGTGTGTGGTGGCAGGGATAGTAGTTTTGAGGGTTTAACCCCACAAGATGGTTGATTTAGACATGCCTACTAGCAAAGGATCTCTACAAAGATGTTTTAAATGTTACTTGTGAGGTATATGAAGGTGATTTTGAAGTGTATGATGAGAATTTTGAGTAGCCTCCAATGATCTCTGCTGCTTTTTTTTTTTTATCACAGAAACAGGATTATGTAATATTTATTTAAATAAATCCATCGTTTTATTAGATTTGTGAGTAATGACTACATTCCTCAATCCCAAATAAGGATCTTCTAAATTTGGAGTCATGATTCCATACTTGATCCCAATAATAATTTAGGTATTAAGTTTGAAAACAAGTTCAGTCCATGGACTTAACTCATTATGGGCTGGACTAAAAGATTTAATTCTAAATACCGCCACATGTGAACTGGTTATATTTTGTAACAATGTTCAAAACAGATACATTATAATAGCCTTAGGATTAACGGAAAACAAGTAGTAATTAAAAATTCAAAGCAGTTTGGATGCCACAGTTTTTTGGCTCTCGTGTGAATTTTAAAAAATGAACTGAACTGATTTTTGGAACGAGCTCTTCAATTACAAATGAAACTTCAACTGAACAAGCTACTAGTGGCTTGGAACAAAATCTGATTTGATAACCAAAGGATAAATCTACTAGGGTTCAGAATCTAATAATGTTGGATGTTCCAAGGGTAAGGTAGCCAGTAGTTCATAATTTGCTAATGTTGGATGTTTCAGGGGTCAAGATACTAATGGGTCATGATTTAATTATGATGGATGTTCCAGGGGGCATGCTAATAGTGGTCTATAATTTGCTTATGTTGGATGTTCCAGGGGCCAAGCTACCAGTAGTTCATAATTTGCTAGTGTTGAATGTTCCAGGGGCCAAGCTACCAGTAGTTCATAATTTGCTAGTGTAGAATGTTCCAGGGGCCAAGCTACCAGTAGTTCATAATTTGCTAGTGTAGAATGTTCCAGGGACCAAGCTACCAGTAGTTCATAATTTGCTAGTGTAGAATGTTCCAGGGGCCAAGCTACCAGTAGTTCATAAGTTGCTAGTGTAGAATGTCCCAGGGGCCAAGCTACCAGTAGTTCATAATTTGCTAGTGTAGAATGTTCCAGGAGCCAATCTACCAGTAGTTCATAAGTTGCTAGTGTAGAATGTCCCAGGGGCCAAGCTACCAGTAGTTCATAATTTGCTAGTGTAGAATGTTCCAGGGGCCAAGCTACCAGTAGTTCATAAGTTGCTAGTGTAGAATGTTCCAGGGGCCATGCTACCAGTAGTTCATAATTTGCTAGTGTATAATGTTCCAGGGGCAAAGCTACCAGTAGTTCATAATTTGCTAGTGTAGAATGTTCCAGGGGCCAAGCTACCAGTAGTTCATAATTTGCTAGTGTAGAATGTTCCAGGGCCAAGCTACCAGTAGTTCATAATTTGCTAGTGTAGAATGTTCCAGGGGCCAAGCTACCAGTAGTTCATAATTTGCTAGTGTTGAATGTTCCAGGGGCCAAGCTACCAGTAGTTCATAATTTGCTAGTGTTGAATGTTCCAGGGGCCAAGCTACCAGTAGTTCATAATTTGCTAGTGTATAATGTCCCAGGGGCCAAGCTACCAGTAGTTCATAATTTGCTAGTGTAGAATGTTCCAGGGGCCATGCTACCAGTAGTCTATAATTTGCTAGTGTATAATGTTCCAGGGGCCAAGCTACAGTAGTTCATAATTTGCTTATGTTGATTTTTCAGGGGTCCAAGCTACTAGTAGGTTCATAATTTGCTAATTTGGATGTTCCAGGGGCCAAGATACCAGTAGTTCATGAATTTGCTTATTGTAGGATGTTCCAGGGGCCAGCTACCAGTGGTTCATAATTTGCTAGTGTATAATGTTCCAGGGGCCATGCTATTAGTGTTTCATAATTCCTTATTTGGATGTTCCAGGGACTAAACTACTTTTTTACATCCATTGCTGTTTCCAGCTTTGGCCTGGGTCAGTTTTTTAATTAAAGCCATAATTATATTTTCCCCTACCAGCTTGCTAGCCTGTCGTAGCTTTATATGCCTTATAATCTAACTTAAAACTAGAACAGACACAACACCCAGCCCCCGGCCGTTAATTCATCATGTGAAAGGGTAAACCCACATTTCACCAATGATACATTTTTCGGCCATGCCGGGAATCAAACTCTGAACCCTTATCTCATTAAAGAGACACGTTATAGACTAAGTTAAGGTGTTGGATAGGGACTAAGCTATTGGTAGTCCTAAAGAGGAACGTCACCACAGTACATTCGGCATGTTTACAATTTTTCTAGCATGTTTAAACAAGATAATAAAACTGATGCCTTTAACATGGGAACACTGATGTGGTGTTAATAATTCTAATAAAAACAAAAAGTTGGCATGGTAAATGTTTCAACTTAAATAGTTCCCTTTTATCCGTGTTAGTTTTTTAATATATTTTGTCTAAACTCTAAGCACATAATTTATAAATCTAGTTTTCAATACAATAAATTTTTTCAACAAGCTTCATATTATGTAGATTATTTTAAAATATGAAAGCCTATGTATTTTTGCAAATTGGAGTCCCAGCTCCCTGGACAGAGTCAGATAAAGTAAAACACTCTGGTGCAAAAATTACAGAGCGAGAGTGACAAGTTTAAAAATATAACATTGTAAGATTTGGTAAATGAAGGGAAGAATAGTGGCAGTTCCTTCTGTAGGTGCCTATTTACAAACATGTAAAATAAGCTCTAGCAGGGTTACATAAATGTTGGGTAGCCACTGCCACTTGCCACCCTATGTTATAATCACTAACAAAACATTAGAGCCTCACAAGGTGTCGGCCATTCTCAGAGACACTTGCTTGTCAAATGGCTCTTAAATGGGTTGAAAGAAAATATATAAATATTTTTAAAAAGAATTTTGTTTATTAATTTTGCAAATAAACCAGTTCCTCTTAGATGATTCAGCCAAACTAAATGATAGAATAAAATAAAGATAGCCATTTTCAACAATAATTGATCCAACCTTAAAATGAAGAAATTTCTAAAAAAAAATATTATTAATCTATGTAAAATAACTTTTAGGGCTTTTCACCCTTTTACAACTGTCCAACACTTGTGTCTGGTGTTAAAATACACTAGTGTGAATGGAGCTTTTTGCACTGGGACACTGTATGCGCAGTGTCTCGACGTGTCCAATCTCAGACACATGTGGTCGGAATAAGGATACAAGTGTCAAACACTTTGTTTAGTGTTCTGCCGACTAGCAGCAGCAGTCAGTTGTTTTTAATTATAAGTCTAGCACACATCTGTGTTAATATTTCCATTTTCTGGCAATGTATGAGATTATATTAAAGTTCGTACCTGATTTTAATGAAAAAACAAGAATGAAAAAAATTTGTTCTACATTATAATGTTCCAGCAGTGCCGAGTACTATGTTAGCGAGCCTCCTATATTCCACATGATTCATGAATGTATGGTTTTCCATTACTTCTCTCCCGTTCTTGTTTCTCATTGCCACGTCCCTGATGATTAGGTTGATCCAGCGCTTCTTGGGTCTCTTGGTCTATTAGTACCTCCTCTTCCAGCCACCTCTTTGTACCTATACAGTTTCCATTCATTTTACGTGACTAAACCACTTTAAACACTATTTCGAAAAAAAATATTCTAACATCGCCTCTTTTATGTTTAATCTTGCTCAGATGTCTTCATTTTCCCTTCCGAGTTCTATCTGTCTTGTTTTCTGGATTAATGATTAAAAAAATTCCATTTTCGCTGCCTGCACACGCAACTCCTCCCTGGGTGAGAGCACACGGGTCTCGATGTTGTATGTGACTAATGGGGTGAAGTAGCTTTGGAAGACTGCATGTTTGGAATTCAGGGGGACCTCCTTGTCCCAGAGCAGCTCTCTCACTTGGTGGTAGAAATGAGATCCTTTCAGTCTACGATTTGTGACTTCTCGACAGGTTCTGGTGGCCAACGATACGACATTTCCAAGGTACTGGAATTGCTTCACTTCTTCCAGACGTGCACCCTCCAGTGTAATAATGACTGGTGTTTTTTACCTGCTGACCGACATGACCACTGTCTGCTCGTACTGATTTTAAGGCCAAATTCTTGAACTCTACATTTAATAGATTAAGTCTCTTTTGTACTTCATCTTCCGTGTTTACTATGTCGTCCTTCAATTGCTGAGAGTAGGTACCTTGTCCTGACTTCTCCCTTCGACTTCCTTCATTATTTCATCCATTACGATTATGAATAACAAGTATGATAGTGCACTCTCACATTCGTGTAGTTGTAAACCATTCTGAGTTCCCATCTCCAATTCCCACAAGCTCTAACACTTTTTGTACCTATATAGCATTTTCACTTATTTATTGGGGACTTTGGCACACATCTTTTATTTAGGAACTCCCAAATCTTATCCTGCTGTACACTATCTATGCTTTTTCAATAGGTAGGCCTATCTAAAAAGACCAGAACAAGATTTTCACTTGTTTCCCATTTCTTTTCCATCAAAATTTGTAATATGAAGATTAAATATTCTATTTACCTTAATTATATTAGTATAAAATGTGAAAATAATAATTAATAATAAATACTGTACCTCTATCTCCGACCTTAGGCCTATAGTTTATATAAGCCATATAATAATATAAAGGTTGATCAATTTAATTCATAAATTGTATTTTTAACCTTGGTTGTTGTTCAATCAATATAAACATAGGCTACATTATAAAAATAATAAGGCTTTAATTTATCAAAACTTTAAGCACTAAAATAATAATGTTCTTATATATAGGCCTAGATTGATTTAAGTGAATTCATTTTTAAAGTCTATTTAAAAATATCATTGTCTTATTAAAATTACCCCTAAAGTAACAAAATGTGTAGATGATTAGTTTCAGTGCGAAAACTAAAATCATATTTTAAGCAGCTGTCACACTCAAGTTAATTTTAAATAGGCCTACTAACTAAAATGCTAACAATAACAAGTCTGTTGGCAAAGAAGTGTCAGACAACAGTGTTAACCAAAATATTGTGTAAAGACACTCGAGTCCCTGTGGGAAAAAGTCCAAATGGTTTCATGTTTTTAAGCTTTCCTTTAACTTATGTCATTCATTTGATAATAAATGATCAAAAATTGTTATCAGACAGGAGATGCTTCATCGAATAGGAGAATATAAAAGTTTTATTTGTGAGGTAATTTTGGGTATAAAATAAATAAGTGTTCTCCTTTAACACCTCCTCTAACCCACACACAAATATATTTTTGTAGGCCACTAGCTAGTGATAGAATTTTTAATTTTTGTAATGCATTGTTATGAGTTTCATTTTTCTTTCTATTAAGTACACACAACGTTGCAATAAAACAATACATGAGAATTGGGCCTATGACCATAAGTTTTATAACAAAACAATTTGGTCCAGTACTAATTTCACGTCATTGAAGATACATTCTAAATAGCTAAAAAGGCCAAATGAAAAACAATTAAGTATGCCTACAATGATCACACTTTAAAAATAATAAAAGTTAAGATCTTGGCAATGAATCACCTTATAGATGAGAATGATAATAATGGAACGTGTTTCTTATCTTATTTAATGAACAAAGTAGGACTATAAGTAGATAGTATACAATCTCACCTGTAGACGACAATATGACCTCAGAGTTATTACGTTATTTCTACATTATCTCATTATCGTATACACGCCCTTTTCCAGTTCTATATACTGTATGTGACGTCACATAATGACCTTTGTAACATACCATAAATGGATACATGGCTGAAGGAATAAAATAGTTCGGTCCGCGTCGACTTTGGGAGCAGTTCTAGAGATGTGAGGAGTGCAGTAAAGCGCACGTTAGGAGCAGATGGAAAAAGCTGTTCTCTGTGAGGCGACGCGAACACCTTTCTAATTCTTTCAGTTCTCTTTATAAAGATGGCTGAAGAAATTTTGTTTTTGATCATCTCATACCGTCTTTGGTAATCCAGTCTAGCCCAATAGTAGCGTACTATGGTATTATATATGGTATGGTATACCATGGTATTGAATTAGAACATGTAACCATTGATGTGGTTTATTTTTAACTAACCCAAACTACTTTAAATTTTATTGTTAAAAAATTATGCCTTTTATTACTAACCTGAAGTCTACAAATTGCGTTAGGTCCCCAAAATTATTTTTTTCAACTTTCAATACACTCCTTTTTGCGGCCATAAATATAATGTCTGGTAAAACAAATGGCTATGCTTGAAAACACGGATATTAATATATATATATATATGAAAAAATGTACAACCAAGTGGCTCCAAAACTTAAATTATATTGATTTTCTTGAATTTTCATTTATTCTAACATTTTTCAAGGAATCTGCAAAATACCTCATTGGGAAACAAGGCATAGGTGGGGGGAAATTAACATCTCCATTGACAATAATGATCTAGAAATGTTGTTTAAGTTTTGAGAACTTACTTATTGTCATACAATTTTCAATCAATAGTTGCAATGCAAATGTTTGGTCCATGCAACCTTTACCTCTACTAGGCAAGAAACCACATTGCACACCCCAAATCTTGTTCGCGGGTTTTCCACGCAACCTCTTAATTAAAACTCTCACAAAAACTTTGCCTGAAATACTCCCCAAACTAATTGCCCTATAATTCTAACATTCACTCTTAGTGCCTTTGTTTTTATACAAAGGAACAATAACATTCCATTACATTATTTCAGCCACTTCATATCTTTTTGCACTTGATGTGTTTTACCGAGATGTTCTCATGTCAAACAATGTGTAGTCTCTAAATTCTTTCTTAACTACCGAGCATACTCTACGACACTTTCTGCAAGCTCGTGATCTTCATATATCACGTCGATTGGTTACTGTACCTCCCGACCGAACATATGATAGTAAAGGGTGAACTTCGTCGAATATTGTGGACTGGACCGGTATGCAAGTAGAACTGGTTGCAGGCCATTTCCCAGTGGTCCTGAGATTTCTTGGCATACTGGGAAAGCATTTCTCATAAAGTTATATTGAATCTTTCTACAAGACCATTTGGTAGGGAGATGTGCGAGTTTTATCCCAAGAAGTTGACACATTTATTGTGTACCCCCATTCTCACTCTATTTAGTTACGGCCACAATAGACTAAAAAAAGGAGAAGGACGGGACTTAATGAAATAATTATATGAAAGGTGAAACTTTGGCAAAATTAAGAACTAGTAAAACAGTTGGAGGTTAAAGAAATATTTGAATTATTTATTCACAGTAACAAACAGTGTTAAAACAAGTTGCATGGCCCTACATGTCAAACTGAAGTGTGTTGGAAAACAAATAAATCATAGTATTATACAAACTTGTCTAGAAGAGATCAATGAGATAAGCAAAATTGTTGCTATTATTTAAAGAAAACTTTTTTATGATATACAAGCTTCTAATTTACTACAGTGAATTAAGATCAAACAAAATTAGTATCTAAAGTTTAAATTTTAAATATTACAAAGATTGCAAAGAGCTTAAAGAGCCTCTTTGAAATGACTTACAACGCGTCAGATTCACACCTGTGAATACAGACAAATCAGTTTTAAATTTAGGGAAAAAGTTTAATATCATAAATATCGCACCAAATATTTACTTAAAGTTTTAACTCCTAAATATTTACAAGATCATAAAGAGCTTAATGAGCCTCTTTTAAATGGTTTACAACTCTTCTGATTAACACCTGTGAATACAGAAAAATAGTTTTAAATTTAGGGACTATATTTAACTTCAAATATTGCACTAGATATTTACGTTAAACACAAAGGTTTGACTTCCCGACTAAACTCAAACCTTTGCGAGACCATTACCGTCGTCACTTTTAAAAGAATTAAATAAGATTCCCACATTTAATTTCTAATAGAAATTTAAAGTTACGATTAGAAAACTTATAAATTTTGCCTAAATTAATCTGCGAATATTAAAGTCAAAAACATATTAAACCAAAAATAAGTTACTTTAACATTAACTTCAAGGAAAAGAATTATACAAAATAACCAATAAAATAAACCTTGTTAATTTAAAGAATTTAAATTATTACTGATAACCACAAAAGCAAAAAAAATCTAATATTTAACCTAAATATTGCAAACATAAAAAGAACCAGGAAATGTGGCTACCTACTTAAACCAAGAAAATAAAAAGATACTAGCGCACATGCGGCGACAGGAAGCATTAAGTGTTCCTTATACAGAATTTACTTTTGAAATTAAAGTTTTTAGCAAAACATTACCGATGCCTACACTGATAGATTTCTATAACAAACTAAACCAATGTATTTAAGAAAATCAAAACCATCGCAGAATATCTAGTTTATAGACTCAAAAAACGATATTACCAGCCATCCTGGCTAAATACAGTCCTAGTCCTGAAGAAGACTTGTCGTGGAAGTGATTGATGTAAATGGTCCTCAATATTTTCTTTGTGCCCTCGTTATATAGGTCTAGTTGCAAGGAGGGAAGGTGGGAGATATCCTTTGTTATTACGTCATTCGCTAGCATCAGGTTAGAGGGCTGCTTGTTGACATCACGTACACCAGGTTCTAGTTGTCTTGAATTCAACCATTGCATTCGACTCATTTTCATAATATCAACTCCAAGACGCCGAACGCGCAGAGGAAGAGCTATGCTTGTTAGGTCACGTAGGCTAGCTAGATGTCCAGGAACATGAGTGGTCTTGTTTTAGTACAGCACGGGCCAATCAGAGCATTGCAATCTCACTCTGTTGGAACATCAGGGTTCTGCACAATTTGTAGCGTTTTTGGACTTCTCCTCAATCTAGCATTGAGGTGATGAGACTGGACTTGCAAGCAGCTCTACTCCGGCAGACATATGCGTGAGTAGAACACCTATATTTGACATAGTAAGATCGTGATGTTTAATAATGCTGGATGTCTATGAATAATAGACTTTTTAGGGGTAGTATTTCTATTGCAGGATGTCTATGATATTAACTTGTTAAGGGTGGGTAGTAACATGTCACATTAGCAGTACACGTTAATGTTACACTTGGAATAGCTTAGACTCAAATTGGCGTCCTTGATCTGTATGAAGTTCCTACTGGCACACCAAACTGGCAGATGAACTCTTCCACAGTGGACTTAGCTATTGTTAACGCTTCCATATATGGCATAGTATAAGCCCCGTCCATTTGTGAAGTGTCATCACTACAAGCAGTATTTGTTTCCTTGAACTGTCCTTGGCAAGGGTCCCAATATATCTGCCGCTTCATGCTGAAGGGGAAATCCTTAAGGTAGGTCTCAAGGGGTGATCTCAGTTTGGTGGTCGGTGATTTCCTTTGGTACACACAGGATATTCTCATATCCCACCCCTGCCACCAATTGTTGCGTGTTTTTATATTTACAATTTTTATATATATACCAGGAAACAAACATTAGTACAACTATTACACATAAATATATACACGTACATGATACTTGGTTTCCATATCCACCGCTTTAGTCCAACACAACTAGTCCAAGACGCGCTCATAAGACTACTTTCTTACTATCTGGATAACCTTTGCACATGGGTGCCCCCCTGTCCCCCTCCCTATTTCCACATTCCATTTACAGAGGTGGGTAATCTCAATGCACTCTAAGAAGCTACAGAAACTCGCAGGTATTTTTATTTACTCATAAAAACAAAGATAATAACATGACATAAGACGCCTTTACTAAGCTAGCCGAGGACCAATAATACTTTTCATCGCCCGACTCTGCCTTTCTTTGCCAACTTCCACAGGTTGGAAAGTCTTCCGGCTCTTCCAACATGTCCTCATGGTCACCAACTTTCATCACCAGAGCCATACCCATCTCCACGTGGTTGGAAATGTGACAATGGAAAAACCAGTAGCCTGAAACATAAAGATGAAATTAAATTCATTTTAGGTTAATCGTTTAATTGTTTTATTTGTTCATTATCTATCGCAGCTTTGTCAAAAATAGAAACCTTTGACTGGGTACATTTTAGCCCCGATGACTTAATTTTCAAAATTAATTGGAGGCTGAAGGAATATAATTATAATATAATAAGTTGAAAGTTAATCTTAAAGCTATAATTGTTGAAATCTTTTACCTGTAAATAGCTTTAACCTAAATTCATTTTGTGTGGTTTTTTCTTTATAAATTTTAGTTTTATCGTTATTTACGATAGTTTCGTTTCTTATTTTGAAAATTTTGGGCATTTTAATGAAAATGATGGCGTAAAACTTACTCTTTTTACCTTTATTTACCTGGTGATATTACTTCGTCACAAAACGCAAGATCGCATATCCTCTCGTTGGGACTGATACAGTGTCCTTGATAGGAGCCGTTATTCAACTTTTTGGGATCTTGCCTTTCTCATTCAAATCTCTGATATAGTCTAAAGTGACATTCTCACCCACGGTACCCATTGCTACCACGTGAAATGAGTAGCCGTGAAGATGAAAAGGATGGTCTTGGTCTCGGATTATGCCTGTAAGAAATTTATGTTAGCTAGGTTACTTCTGCCAAGCGCATTGATTGTTTTCCTGTTTTTATATTAACTTTATTCATTGAGCCCTTATTACAAAATTTTTGTTTATGTAACTATAACCCATGCCTAAATTGAACATTTTAAGAAAAACAGTATCACTCAGCCAGCTACAAAGGTCACTAAAACTACATGTATCCATACATAAAGTCATGTGATCTGGAGCTGTCCCTTTTGTTGGATAGTGGAAACACCTATAAAATATTACTAATAGTACAATACAACGTTTTCAATAATGGGTGTAAAGAATTAGTTTATATTTTTTTAAATCAAATATGCTTTTCTACCACGTTTTCAGTGCGTGGATATAGCAAAAGACGCTTTTATCCAAAATATATTCAAAGGTATATATTTGGAATAGTGGATGGTAATAATTTATATACATCTTGAGATATTTTTACAATTTTAATTAACTAGTGGCATTCATCGGGAACCCATGTTTTAATTATGCTCTAAGTCTTAGCCTGGAACAAATATGGTGGCCGTGCATACTTTTGTAAACATAGTTCTAAGTACTTTTCTCCCTTACTTATGTCGATGAGCACGATCTCCACCAGACTGTCGAGCGGGAGGTCAATCACGTAGGGGCACTTGCAGTACTTGTCACTGCAGTGCGGGCTGCCGGTCGTGTTGCTCCTGCAGAACAAATCGGGCGTCACATGTTCCCTCTGGGTTAGCAGGGGAAAGGACGGGTAGCCGAACAACTTGTTGTTGATCTGTGGATAGGGTCCCGGGGCTACCAGGTTATCTGCGCAACGGACAAGGTAAGAATGGACTCAGGAGATTGGAGTTTTATGCAATCAGAGTAGGGATTTTTTCTTCAAAAAATGATGATGGATCCACCATTAAGACTTGTTTAATATTATGTTGTAATGTTATGGCTCAGTGCCAGTGACTTAACCTTTTTAATTCAAAATAACAGGGCAGTGAGTTAAGAAAACATTAGAAATTACACCAACAATCTTCTAAAAAGCAGATGATTAAAACAAGATTAAAAAATATATCATTTCATTCGGTCAGGCTTGAACCATAACTTTCCGAATCAGAATGTTCGGCATTATTATTAGTGGGAGGTCTTTATACCTTTCCTGTTAGATCAAGTATATGTGTATATGTGTGTGTGTGTGTGTGTGTGTATGTATGTAATTGTAAATGTAATTGTAATTGTAAATGTAATGGTAAATGTAATTGTATTGTAAATGTAACTGTAAATGTAAATGTAATGTTATGCAATGTAATGTTATGTAATGTTATGTATTGTTATGTAATGTTATGTATGGTATGTATGGTATGTATTAGGGCTGGGCCGATGCCGATTATTAATCCGATCATCGGTCGATTATCGCATAACCGGCGATTCCGATGATCGATGTTTGACTCTCCGATTATTTATGCCGATTATTCAAAATGTGTGGGTATATTTTAAGTCCTAAAAAAATAATATTTTATGTTCTAAAAAAATAATATTTTATCTCTGCTCTCTCGTATGTGATCTATGAATAATTAGCTTGTTCTTAGCGACTTAGGTTCGAAATAAACAGCACATCCAACATTCCAAACAAAATATATCAAAATAAATATATTTACCATAGGTCTTTTACCAATTTATGCACGTTATTAGAAATAAAGATACTCACAAGTAACAAATTTAATAATCATAAAATAAAATATTAGCAGATTGGTGTTGTTTTATTTCGATTTGTTAAAGATGCCCAAAAAATGACACATCGGACGTAATAATCTCGAACATGCGCACATTTTGTTTTAAATGGAAACAGTTTTTCTTTTAATGCAAGTACAAAACTTTCCACTGGGAGGGAGTTTGTTTCGCTCATATTTCAATATGAATTTAATTAATATATATTAAAATTAAAATTTTACATTTTCTTTAATAGTTAAAAGTAAATTAAAATAAGTTTTAAAGTATTTCTTAAAAAAAAACATGAAAAATAACTTTCGTTGCACATTATGTTATTTATTATTTATTTTATCATATTGAGGTAGAGATGTGCAAAATAGTTTTTTTAAATGAACGATTCATTGTATCTGGTTCAGTTCAATGATCCGTTCATTTTGACCCGTTCACCGTTCATTAGATTTTCTAAAGGTAGTTTTTATTTAAATGTAGTTAATACAATGTTATTTTTCATTAAGGTTATTTAATTGTTAATAAAAAGATCGGATTACTGTTTAAAAATGGTGATGCCTTTTTGTTATAATTTTTTTTAAGAAACCACTTATTTGTATACGATATTAATATTTAGTAGTTAAATTATAATGGAATGCTTTGTAGAATCACAAAAACCTATGTTATGATATATTTAAATCACAATTCACAAAAATATTACGATCGTTAAAATTTGTTTAATATAGAAGCCATATTTTAATAGACATTGGATGTAAAAATTCCTATTTCATCTAAAAAAAAAGATGTTGGTCTATTCTCCTTGTGTGTAACAATATGTGTGCCTTGATTATTTTTTATCATTAAAATTAAATTTAAATTTGCTGATTATGATTTTTCTTTGTCTAATGAAAGGGTCAGTAGGCCTATTTAATCATAAATGTTAAATCATATTTTAATTATCTAACATGTACCGGTATATTTGCTATTCATTATTGTGATTTGTTTTTGTTTAGTGACAGGTTCACTTGTCCTAACAATAACAATATAAAATAATAACTAAACAACCTTTTCATTTTAAAATTTTCTATTTAAATGTTATTAAAACAAAACTATATTGGACATTATAAAACTAGTAAAAGTAACTTTGTTTTTGCTTTAAGGGTCATTTTACTTTATACACTTATAAAAATTGAAAACAAAAATAATCGGCATCGGTAATCGGCCTAATCGGCAACAAATGATCGGCATCGGACTAATCGGCAAAATAGCTGATCGGCCCAGCTCTAGTATGTATGTATATATGTATGTATGTATGTATGTATGTATGTATGTATGTATGTATGTATGTATGTATGTATGTATGTATTTATTTATTTATATACCATATTATTATAATGAAAGTTCAATAATTATAATGAAATAAGGTATTTAACTAACAACTTTATTATGTTTGTTTGAATGACACACTTTGTGTAGTAGTCTTACGTTCAAATGATTATTTAGGCTGTAGGCTAGCCAACTATTACTATACCCTAATTATTTTGGTAGTAAGCCCGTTCTGGAAGGCCTTATTTCGTACTACTAGAATCCTACTATCTAGTAGTATTTTAGTAGGATAAACAGTCTTCTAGAATAACAGAAGAAGTCCTTTCTGGATGGAATTTAATCTTACCAAAATACTACTACACGGTAGGATTCTTGTACGAAACAAAGCCTTCCAAAACGGGCTTCCTTTCCAAATAATGATATTAACCTACATCAACTTATTTTAGAAAATAATTCAAGAGTTTTGAACTTAGTTATGCTGTTTAAACCTATTATTAACACAGTTATTTCATTTAGATAATTATATATGGATGTATCTTATATATTCATATATGTTAGCGAAATATGTCAAATTCCGCATTTCCTTGAATGTATGTAAGAGAGAAAGAGATATCCGAATATTTCTCTCTCTCTTACACAATTGTGTGCAGACGATAGCTCGAAAATTTCACCCTCAGCTGATGTCCATCTAGTTATATTATAGAGGCAAGGCCTAAGATATACGAGTCTGGCTACTCTTTAGTTCCAGTTATCAGATATTGAAGCCAAAAAGCGCTAGTATCTTAGCATATTAGCACGCGCGCAATTTAAATATTGTAGAGAAGTTTTAATCACAAAGCTTTAATTCTATTGTATTAAGTAATATGGAGACTAGAGAAAATAATTTATAGATTAAACAGAATCTCATTTAAACTAAGACGTCAATTAAAATAATTTGTTTGCTTACGAGTGTAAAAACATTTAAGTTGCTTGCTAATGCTAAATATATATTCTCTTCAGATAGATCAGCTCTGTACACAGAGCGGGAGTGGGAGGACCTTATACATATTTTATTACATTTAAATTGTAGAAATATTATTATAAATAAAATATATTAGAGAAGTGGTTTCCAACCTTGAGCAGGGTTTGACCTCAATTTTGGACCCTGGGACCATCACGCCATCTTGTTGACTTACAAGCATTTAAATCCTGCTGTTCATTTATTTTTTCACCACACCCAAGGCTATCTGTTTAACAGCTTACATTTCTATTAAAATGGATTTTGCCCCTTCCTATTGTCATTCTAATAGTTGAACAAAGTAAATATAAAGCTATAAGCTCAACAAGTCCTGTGACCACACCTAAAGCAAACTATGGCCCCAAATAGGGATCCCCTGTTTGGAAACAACTGTAGTAGAGTCGGAGGGCGGTAAACACCAGTCTTATCAACTATCTTACGAAATTTGAGGAAATTCGTATTTGACTCTTGTAGGGTGACAGTTTGAATAATTTGTCTGTACATTAAGACCAGTAAAACGATATAAGGACATTTAAAAATGAAGAGGAATAGGCAAACAACTGAAAATAAGCATTGTAATATTACCACTATTGTAAAAAGCCTAAATTATTACGTAAATTCATTAGATCACTCCCCTTACCCCCCTATCCCCACATACACACAATATAGGACCGAGCTAATTTGATCAAAAAAAGTATTTCATAACCAATCAAATTTAAATGCTTTAAAAATTTTGAGCAATCAATTATCATAGTTGATAAAATGTATTTTACTAATAAGCTCCCATTTAAGTCATCTTAACTGTTTTCTCTACTCACCATATTATCTAAAACCATCGAATGTAAACATAGTAGTTCAAACATATTTACAATATTTGAATTGCGCACGTCCTAATATGCGTCCTAATATGCGTCCTAATGTCTTCAATGTCTGATAACTGGAACTAGAACTTTTACATATTATGAGTAAGCTGAATTCACACGTACGCTGAAATTTGAAAGCGGAACAGTGAGTCCGCGCCTCTTGGTGGTGCAGCTGTTCACAATCACGGAAGGATGGGAATCTCTGTTTGCCCATGATGCATTGAAACGTCAAACATAAAAATTAAAATATTACAATCAATGCAAGTTAATCTATTTAAAATAAAATTACAATGCTTTATCTACTGCCTGGGTTTGATTTTTTCATCGATAAAACTCATGGCTTCCAATAAACTGTCGTTTTTCATCATCACTTTGAGATACGCCATCTTGAGAACGTGCCGTGTTTATAAATAGCGCATGATTAAAAGTTTGGGCATGCGCTGATCGGGTGTTATTGGCCGGTTTTCTGTAGAAGCACTGGAAATGTTTAAATTATCTCTACTTGAGTAGTGCGGGCTACGCTGGCCACACGGACTTGCTGCTGTAATTGGCTTAGAGCTGTCACATGACCAAATATCAGGACTGCTCTCGTTTTCAGCGAACGTATGAATCCATAGTAAGGAGTGTCATAGGAGTGTATAGACTTTAGAGATCAATGCTTAAGCTACTATCACACGACACTTGCTTGTACTAGAAATCAAGTGTGCTAGCTAGCGCCTAGATATCTGTATACTAGCTAGTACAATAGAAACGGGACTAGAGTATTCACACGCTGCTAGTTTGGTACTAGGTTCTAGTGCAAATATTTATGGAACATCAACTATTAATTTTGGGTGAAGCAGCTGAATTAATTATTAATAATGATATTGAAAATTATGAGACACGGAACTGGCTGGAAAGACGAAATAATGATCGCGGGATACTGAAAATGATACATTCGGAGGTTAGGTAGGATACATTCAGGGTGACTCTAACGTTTAGTATCTTCCCAAATTTGTATTCATTTATTTACGATGTGGTCAGAGGCACCTAAGACTATGGGTGTCCAAGTACAGTATCCTTAACACACACATGTTCTTTTTTTAGGCCTACGCACACTTTATATTCTAAAAAAGCAACCACCAAAGTTGGCATGCTATCAAATTTATTTAGATTAAATTTGGGTCTGGAACACAGTTTGTCATTTTTAGATGACATGTTTTTAATTAAATATATATTTAATATATTGTCATATTGTGGAAATTTGGTATTATATAAACAAGGATATTTAGAATAATTTTCTGCCAACAACAAAATAACATTCGATGACCATGTCGGCGCCATTTCTATTATTTCTCCACACAAACTCACAAAGTCTCAGCGCGCTTTGATTGGTCGAATTACACAGACTAGTGTCAGAACTAGTACGAAAATAGCGCCTGTTCTATCCTCAAAACTAGTATGGTAGCCAGTACCAAGTGGCAGAACCAGTATACTTTTTCTGATTCACACGACGCTAGATGATGACGTGCTAGCTAGCGCTAGCTAGCACACTGGATTTCAAGTACGAGCTAGTGTCGTGTGATACGGGCTTTAACGGTGATATTCAGTGTAGCCACCCTTATTTAAAAAAAATCCTCAGACAATTATTCCGAAAAGAAAGGCCTGCACAGGCAACTAATGTGACTGAACGGCCTAGCAGAAAACAACTCTTCCAAGCGGCAATACAAAACAACACAAAGCCCATAGAGTTAACATGGCTAAATATTAAATAAAAATAGATAATTCAAATACAACATCACACCTTCAGCCTTCCTTTTTAAAACTAGATTAAAAATAAATAACTCCAGAGAAATTAGAACACACACAGTCACAGGACACAAAACAATGTAATCAGAGTTAAACTAACAGTAATTAAAAATAATATTGTTTTAAAGACCCATATGTGAAAACCCTCCATAATTCTAGATTCCTAGTGAAACTAGCATTTTTTTTAACATTAGCTGTATTGTTTAACTCCCTTGTAATGTATTGTGTTCTTTGTACGTTAAGTATTTGATATTGTAGGTATGAAAGTAAAAAAAATACGTCTGAATTAATAATAAAAGGTATTAATTGAATATGTGATTTTGTTTATCCTATTTTACTAATAATTTGTAATAATAGAAAGTAAACGTTTACCTTACGTAGAATGGAAAGGTTCATACCCGAATGGCTTTCGTAGACATATTTCCAAGTAATAGCCAAACTTTCTATCTACTGTTCCTTCCTAAATGCCCTAACCACTCAGGTGTTTTTAAAAACGTAACAATGCCAAATAAATTGCATGTGAATTTAATAAATGAACATCTTTAAGCTGAAAATAATTAGTGTAGTGTTATTTAAGATGAACTGCTAGCTTATATGCATGACATCACAAGTAATCAGGAGCTAACAATATGTTATACCCCGTATCTAAGCATTTTTCAGTTTGGCAACTCGTTGAGACTAGCTTTTTCTCGAAGTTAAGAATAGGGTAGGGGTAGAGGAGTGGGAATCTTAAAGGAGGGTAAAATAAAGAAAAAAAAATCTTTTACAAAGTATAATTAGTTTCAATAGGGGAATTGAAAGAGAAAATAATAATTATCCATGCAAAAAGCATTTATATCAGTGTTATCGCTTTGGGAATTGGGTTTAAGTTACAATAGCATACAAACGGTTGTTATATAATTTTTATTAACCATCCAGTAGAAGATTTGGGGATCCCATAAGGCTGTGGCTTAAAATGGTTTTGGAGGAAACTGCGGTTATTTGTACCTTACAAATTAAATTTAGAGAAGAACTCGGACATACTAGGTTAATCCTAAACAGTAGCTCACACCAGAATCTCAAGAAGATTCATATTAGATACGGTAGCTACATTTGTTATTTCCCCCCTTTTCACCTAATTCTGACATTAATAACCTTTAATTTGAGATAATAGTTTGTACCCAATAATTTTGTTCAAAGGATGTTGAGGAAACGTGAACAGCAAAGGAAACCATCCAACTAGTTGGTTGTCAGGGGACGCCTCTGATATAATACTTACATTCACATTTGAAGGATGAACGATAGTTGGTCCAACTGTTCGTTGGACACTAGTTGGAGCTAAGTCTAGTTTTTTAGTTAGGTTGTGGTCGCGTGCGCACTCCCCTATAACACCATCACTTTTACTATTCAACTAAACTGTTTAGTCTTTCATCTGCGCCTAGTCAAAAAAATAAATTTCAAAGCAAATAAAAACCTATATAAATATCTAATATTAAATTTTATCGTACTGATAAGTGAATGAGCCTTGTGCTGATATTTTAAACACGAGGTTAAATAGTTTCTCACATTGTTTACAGAAACTCTTTCAAGAACCCTTGGTGCTTCTGTACGTTTTAAAGGTCATCCATACAATCTATCAGTGAACTTAATTCCATCATAATATCTCACGTAGTGATGGAGTACTCACCATGTGTTTATGATACTGATTGCTGTCAAAAAACTTAATATTAACGTCAATTGGTCTGTAAAATATACGCCATTTAATATCTAGACTGCCGGATGTGCATTCGATCATTCGGCGAGCCCGTGTGTGTCTTTAATTGAAAATCCTTTTATCACACGACAGATTATAGTTAGACTAGGACATCAGACTACTTTTTTTGATGGAGTAAAGGCTTTATCACTGACGGCATAAAATTGAATTATTGTTCAACTAAAATTGTTTGGCAACGTTCTGCCGACTGAAATAGGCTTTTGTAGTTGGTTCTCTTCAAAGTCTTTTTGCTATATTTGAAAGTTTAAATATCAAGGCATCATTTGATGATCCATTAATACCACATCTACAAATAAAACTTGTAGTCAGCACTCACCCATGCCATTAAAATTATTGATTTATTTTGTAATTAAAAAATAAAGGTAGCAATTCGTATGCTCTTTACGCCATTGGCTCCAACTGTATTTGGACAATTTGTTCACTCGTAAACATTTATGGCAGCAACTGAGTGTGCTTGCTCCAATTGAATACTCGAACAAAAGTGCATTAAATGAACAGCCGTCGCCGAATACTTGAACGAACTAACAATAGTTATTTTTCTTTGGTGTTTTTTGTTAAAACCAACAAGTACAAATAAGGTGGAAAAATCTGAGGACAAGTTTTTCCAGAGAGTTGAAAGCTCAACGAAATACCAAATTTGGACAAAAAGCACCAAAATGCCTAAAATAATTTTATTTTGAGAAACTGTTCCTGTTGCCTACATTTAAACCTAGAGAATAGAAGCAGGAACACGGAGGATGGAGATGATATGATGATGATGATGACAATGAAGTACAGGATAAATAGGAAATAGATAGCTCTACGTTACGAACTCAAGGAGAGAAATCGGTAGAAAGAATAAACTAACCTATAAAATCTCTTTTGAGTATTTTAAAAGAAAAAAGGCACTCATACGGATGTTGATAAAATGTTGTCCTTTCTTTTGTTTGGAAACTCCAGGCTCTACGGAGGAAGACAAATTGAGTACTATACAGATTTTAAGTGTGTTCAAAAATTCCCCCCTAATGCAATTTGCTGAGATATCTACTTACGAACAACCTATATTCAACATTATTGAAACTTTCCAACCCCGCACTCGTTTTGTTCCACTTTAACAATATGGTAAAAACTATTTTTTCTACTTAATGCGTCTACTATACACAATTTCATGTATCAAAAACAACAATGCTTCAACCAATGCTTGTATCGACGCCCACACCAGATCTTTTTATGCATCTCAGGGCTTAGGATAGACACACAGCAAGTCATCCGCACCAGAATTGCAAAAATGATTATCTTGAAGTAGCTGCATTTCCTGTTTACATCCTTGCCAAATTCTGACATATAATTTGAGTAAATATTTTGTACCCAATAATTTTGTGCAAATTTTGATTTCTGAAATAAGTAAATACATATTAATATATTATCAAATAGTTTTATTTTCTTACCTCAAAGTCATAGCTAATCGTTCTTTGGCAGAGATTGGCTGCCGCGTGGTAATCTTCTGACAAGTAATTGACTGTCCAACTAAACCAATCAATCTATCGGTGGTATATTCTCTTAATTCACTATAAATAGTGTAAAATTCCCCACCCTCCCCATAAGCCTTCCACTCTTAACGGGATGAACTCATTATTTCCGGAGTTCTTTCTCAAAAGAAAAATTTAAAGCAAAATAATCGCATTTTCCTCAAAGTCCATTTAAAATCACCTGTGCTCGTCAACTTGGGTTGTCTACATCTTATACCGACTTGACAACTATTGAGTGTCGTGTAGGATGCCCACCTAACTAATCTGTTTAGGCCCGGTGCCATATCCATTTTTTTTTAAGCGTGTGATTCCATTGCGGTGCCGGAATTATGGTTTGGGATACTATAAGATAGATGGAGCGTGTACAATACCTTCGGTGACGTTGCGGTACCGTATGTCCATCTTGTGTGCATATTGACCCACAGTTCCCCACACGCCTCAACGATACTGCACACGCAGCTCAGGTCTCTCAGTACCTTCATTTCGAGAAAAAAAATAACCTAACTATTTTCTAATTTTATTAATCGGATGGTATAAAGATAAGCCAAAATTACACTTTTTTCGATATACATCCATCTCTGATAGCGGCAGAATGAGTACTGTGCGTAATTTCCCACAGTGTGTGTATTGATTTGTCAGTCCCGCCACGGCACCTCAGCGACACCTCACGTTAAAAAAAAAGGATGTGTGCACCAGCCCTTAGTCGGAGCAAAATCGTTATAATGCACGTGATCCCAACTTGAAGTCGTTCATCTGCACCTATCCTAAAGTCACATAGTCTACCCAGATGATATAATCTTGATTCCTGAGAGCCTGCTAGGATTTATAAACCAGTTCAGAAAGAAACCTATCCATGGAGAGCTTTTACATGATACAACTTAAATGTCGCTTTGACCATATTGTATAGTAGCTCAACTTGTGGGATAAATCGCCAAACCCAATAATTAAGTTCCATGTATTACCGAAAGAATTGAAGTCAAAGTAGAGGTACTCGACGTGGTCTGGCTCGCCACTGACATCCACCTCCTGGTCGAAGTCGGTGTTGTTTAGATCCGAAACGAGAATGATTGAGTCCTCCGTGTAGTTAGTTACAGACACTTGCATGGGGTTTAGAACCTGCACAGGGAAATGTTGACAGAAAATCACTCAAGATAAATGGTTCTCAACCTTTTTACCTGTGTGGCACCTTTTAATTTCGATGTCACCCTTATGTTCAGACTTATTAAATAAGTAAACCCCTAGTAGAGGAAGTACACAAAAATAGTACTAAAATACTCTTTTGTAAATTATGCATTTAGTATAGAAACACTTAACTATTTTTAACCAGAATTATACAGTTTTGGGGTGCAAACTTGTGAAATTAATTATAAACTTCCTCGTGTTTGTGGGCAAACCCTAGTGGATCATTGTGGGACCCCTTTGAAACTACTTTTTAAAATACTAGATCTGGTAACCATGGGTATGTGCCTTTTCTGAACAACCATGGGGCAACGTAACAACTTTGTATGTAAGGCGTTTTTGGTCTCGTATCAGCCCAGATCTAAGATATACAGCTCTGGCTAAATCTCTAGTTGCAGTGATCAGATATTGAAGCATAACAGCACGCACGTAATTAAAATATTGTAGAGAGTTTGAACCAATAAGTTTTATTTTGTGTTTTTAGGTGATGATTAAAATTAGAAACCCCACAAATATGGAAATCGGAGAAAATGATTAATATTCTCAACAAAAGGGCCTTATTAACAACATAGCCCATTTCAGTGGCTGAATGGTCTAAGGCAGTGGTTCCAAACCTGGGGAGCGTGAACCTTTTTTTTGGAGGGGGGCGTGGTAAACCAATTTGGAAATAATGTTTAAAAATTATCTAAGAATTGAAGATATCTTTTATTTCAATTACTTTTCCAAAGATAATAAAGATATTTTTTTCTTGTGGTATTGGCAAAAGTACATACCAGTTGTAAAAAATTAGATGACCAACCAAGAAGTAAGACGCATGTACGTGTTTAATTTCAAGCCCGAAAGCTTGAATTGACCCCACACCCCTACCCCAATTCTCTTTTCTACCCTCTTCATAATCTACCATTGCAGCCACGCGCAACACACAGAATGTTCAGCTCTGACTTTCATTAAAACTAAACAGAGCTGTCTACTCGGAGTGGAAAGCCATTTGCGGTGTGCTCTGTCAAGACCTGATGGAAACTAAAAAGTTACAACCATCACAATAATTTTCAGTCATTATTTTGCACCGAATTTGCTGTGGTGTTACATTTATTTTTGTACAAAATAAAGAAGTGACTAGTAAGACATTTTTCTAAAGATTTTTTGTAACCATCCCAAAAAATAGGGGGAAGGGGGGAATTTGATGATCTACCGAGGGTAGGCGTCAGCTGGACTAAGGCGTCACTCTCGTGTTAGACTGGCCTGCTGGTGATGGGTAGAATGGTGTTCGAATCCCGGTTGGGTGTACTGAGGGTGGATTTTCCTAAATGTTTCCCACTCTCTTTCCATGCAAATGCGGGTAGATTACCTCTAAAATGCTTACTTCCTCATCCTTACCTCATTAGAGTAATTAAAATATATGCGTATAGACTGAACGGTAGTAAGTCATGGCGATAAAAAAAATATTAAAACATATAATAACTATTGCTCATGAATAACTGTAAAATTATCTACATTGGCTTTATAACGCTATATAATAATAAATAAATATGTAGGTAGGGTATATAAATATATTTACGTTTATATAGTGGCGCCCACAAAAGTTTTTCTAGGTGGAGTGGAAAGGGGGGGGGGGGGGACGGGCTGGAGGGTTCTCAAACTATTGTACGCGTACCCCCAGGAGTACGAGCGTGACTTTTAGGGGGATGCAAGCATCTCGAGGGAAAATTGGCAAAATGACTAGAGAACTAAACGTGGCGGAAAACCAAAATTAATGGGGTGGGAAGTTTTCAAGACTACTGAGGGAAATTTTCGCCTTTAATTACCTGACATCTGTCATTTGGGGAAATTTATAGTGGGGGTGCATTAGAATTTTAGTCATGACCAAGGGGAACAATATAAAAATAGTTTGAAAACCACTGCCATAAACTATAAATAATTATTTTATCAATACTGTCAACTCTGGTTATAATGAACCTCTACGGACTCAGATATTTTGTTCACTATGTCCGAAGCTCACTAAAACAGATTTTTTTTTAAGTCTGAAAGTAGTGGGTTAGTGACAAACCAAATAAGAGTTCAAATACAATCGCTCCTCATTAAAATCTATTAATTAATCTTTTAAAAATCGGTCATCTGCTGTTGTTTACTGTTTTAGTTAATATTTTTTCCAGATCCTTCTCTAGAGTCTTGTGTTTTTCCACACTTTATTCCACACTATCCATGGATTCATAAAACTAAACTGAGTAGAAAAGTCTAATTTTTTGAGTTTCATACACCCTCTCGAAGAAAGGGATTAGTGAAAACAATTACTAAATGGCCACAGACTGTCATTTACTGTCTTGTAACTCCTGTCTTATATACAACTGAGACGATTGTCTTCTTTACTTGCCACAGACAAAGGTATTGAAACTTAAGTCAGATCAATGAGTGCAGTGACTGTTTAAGCTCAGCCCTCTCCCCTTTCCCCTCCATATTCCGTACTTTCAGCTTTTTGCAGGCTAAACAAGAACTCGGGTAGAGAGTAGGTGTCTTAAAACCCCACAAAAGAAAGCTTAATCTAATTCAACTTAAATTCCCAGCGAGAGTAGTGCACCCCTATGACACTCTACTTAAAACCCATTGTAAAAGTTGATCAGACTTTGAAGCTTTTTAGTTGCACGATTTGTCACTATATAAGAAAGCGTTGTAATCGTTGCGGATAATTGTGACGTTATATAACAACGGCTGTTCAGATTTATAAGATTTTATTTCTGCACAATGGCTTCATATGTCAAAAATAAAAATAAATGTAAGTTTCCAGATTATTTTAAAACTGACGTGTCAACGTTTATACGCCCTCAAATTTCGAGAGACATGATTGTGAGAAAAATATACAAGAAAGATTTCTGGTCAAAATAATTTTAGAATAAAACTAAACAAATCTAATGATATATTTTGTCAAAAACATTTTTGGCCAAAAGATTTTCTACGAGAGTGGGTTGTAGCATATAGTGATGAAAGAAAATAATTTTGCAAAAGGAAAGTGTGCGATTGCTTTTTAAAATTTAAGATTAGTTTGAAAGAGTGGTTAAATGTGTTTGCCAAATACATGATAATACATGTGACTAGAATGCCTAAACATAACTCAATGAATTTAATTAGTGTATAACTTAAAATTTGTTACGTATACTAACTATTATTTTACAATTAATGTTATTTTATGTAATTTAACTTAAACTGTACTAAATTAGCTTGATAAACATTGTGATCTTGAATCTTTTTTCAATAGTTGGCAAAATGCTTAGCTTACTTCACATGAATAGCATGACATGGGGTGTAAAAACCCGAACTCATTGGCCAATGACTTGTGGGCGAGCGGAAAGGAATGTGTTGCAACTCTCTAAACAGTGGGCAAGATCATTAGAGCCTCCCTAGCTTGCCTTGCGTTTTTCAAGCAGCAGGCCCTGGGTTTCTTACTGTGTTAAGTAGAGCCTTTTGGAAGAAGAATTACTTAAAACACAGTATTCTTGGAATATGAACCAATATTAGTTTTAAAATTAATAATTTATTGCATGTATATTTATTAACAATCTTAACATTAGTATTTACACAGTTCTAACAGACAGCATTGAATTAAACAAAAAACTAGTCCATATCATTATGGGTATGCGGCGCAGGACTGGCATACCCGGGGAATACGCCACTGATAAAATAATAACCGCATATTAAGTTACCTTCCCGGTGGTAATCCTCCCATCTTCGTATGCGGTTCCAGCCAACGGTAGCCCCTCTTCAGTTTCTTGATAATGCAGCACAGCCTCCTGATGGACCTTTATGTGGTCCTTGTAGCAGTCACCAAGAGCGCGAAACCTTATCCAATAATTCCCAGGGATCTGATCACCTTTTACCACCACGTCGTACCTCTCACCGCCGTTGATCATCAAGGAACTAACTGGGAAGAGAGGACATGACAGTTAAACAAACCTTCGCTGAGTTTGAGGCACTAGGGTGTGACTGGAGGTCTCCCGGGGATCACTGATCTGCTGACCGAGAACTATTAAGGTGGGGACACACTGGCGTCACGTCACGTGAGGTCACGTGAGCTCACGTAAGCAATCAAAGTGTGAGTAGACTTATTTCTGTTGATTAGAGGGGTGCGCATTCACACTGGCGTCACTACATACACATCACGTGAGGTCATGTCTCCTCATGTCTCGTCACGCCCTCACGCGCTCTCACAATATCTGCGGCAGCACATATTTCGTGAGCCGTGAGTCCGTTGAAGTGTCGTAAGTGGACAAGTCATTTAGTTTTCTTGGTTGTTAGAGTGTGTTAATTATGGAGGAAATTCTTGTTGAAAAAGTGCGTAGCCGACCTTTTCTTTATGATGCCAAGTCAGGAGACTACAGAGACCAGGAAATGAGAACCAACGCTTGGGAAGAGATTGGGAAGGAGTTGAAAATAAAACGTAAGTTTTATTTCATATTTACTTTATTTATTCATGCACAAACTCAATTTTTGGGGGTGCTAAAATTATACACTTGAAATTAGGAGACATAACAAAAATATTGTGGGCCTATAACTATCGTAATTTGTTAAATAAAGATTTGTTTTTTTCAAGTTTCCACCCGTTTAACTCAAAAAGTATGCAAGATAAAAAAAGTATTTCCGAACAAATTTTGTGTGGTTTCAAGGCGTAAAGAGAACAGCATTATTTGATTTAGTGAATGTGTTCAAAGTTATTTCGTCTCTGTTATATTTTTGTAAGTTGTGGTAATCCTCTGGCGAAGTTCTTTGATCGTAGTAGGCTTTGTTTTATAAACAATATACTTTAGTTAGACCCGTGGAAAAAATCTAATAACGGAGACCACGCTTTGGGTTATTAAAATAATAATACCTTAAATTGTTAACGGTTAGTAATAAATCACTCATTGTAATAATGTATTAATCATTTATTTGTCAAACATTTTTGAAAATCAAGAGTGAATAAAAAAATTCTTTCAAACTAAAATTGTTTGTATTTTGGTTATATTCAGATGCCAATACAAATATTATAAATTTCAATTAAATAAGATATTTACCTTAAAAAAAACTTTGAAAACGTCCACCAAAAAAAATTAATAATGCTGTTCTCGTTCCCCCTCGACACCAAACAACTTTTAAGATTTTTTTCGTAATTTGCATACTTTTCGAGAAAAACAGCCGGAAGCTTAAAAAACAAAAACTGTGCATGTAGAATGTTTTTTTTTCACTTTCCATCAACTAATTACAAACTAGCGAAGATACGTTCTGATATTTTATTCTAGTATGATTATCATGGTGAGTGAAGTCCTCGTCGGATCATGGGTAATTGCCAAGGTGCTAAGCCAACAGGTGAATTGAAATAATCTTTGAAGTAATCTCTAACATCTGTTGCCTCTCGGGGTGCATTCCTCCTCATTTTCAGCAAATTTTGCATAGCAGAAATCCTCGGACATAGTTGCTCAATTTCATCAGGGGGATTGTGTTCTTTGCAAAGCATGTTATGGAGGCAACAAGATGCCAGCACCAGTTTATCGACAGTTTCTGGTTGTACTTCCAAAGGCCGACGAAAGACTCTCCACCGGGAAGCTAGAATACCAAAAGCATTTTCAACGACCCGTCGAGCCCGTGACAAACGATAGTTGTAGACCTTTTTGCCTTCATCCCTCCTAGGTGGTGTCTGTTGTATGGTCTAAGTAAATATGTTTTGAGGGGAAAAGCTTCATCTCCAACAATTACATATGGCAATAGAACGGAATTTTCAACCAAAGGTGTATGTGGTGGAATGTTCAGTGTCTTGTCTTTGAGTTTTTTCCCAATCACAGATTTTGAAAAAACATTACCATCACTGTTCTTACCATATGCGCCTACATCTACAGCAATGAATCTATACTCAGCATCAACTAATGCAAGGAGAACTTGCGAATGAAAACCTTTGTAGTTGAAGTATTTTGACCCTCCACCAATTGGGCACTGAATAGCGATGTGCTTCCCATCAATTGCTGCCAAACAATTTGGGAACTGCCAAAGTTCCCGGAATTTTTCTGCTGAAGCTTTCCAAACGTCTTCGTTTGGCGTTGGCATAAAAAGAGGACCCAATATTTTCCATATAGCTTCACAAACACTTCTAACTATCTTTCCTACTGTGCTGAATCCCAAACGGTAACTGAACCCCAGGCTTCTAAAGGAGTTTCCAGTGGCCAGGAACCTGAAAATAAAATGATTGTTATAAATACTTATCTGTAAATAAACATAAGATATAATTTAAATTTATTATAATTTTATTCTATATATTTATATTTTATATTTTTTATTCAAACATTTTTTTTTTCAGCTGGGACAGCGAAAGATACGTGGGAAAAATTACGGAGATGTTTTATGAACGCACTGAGCCGACGACGGAATAAGAAGAGTGGAGACGGAGCAACAAAAATGCCTCCATGGAAGTTCGAACAAGAAATGTAATTTATTTTGCCCTCTTTTAGCACTAGAAGGACTCAAAGCAATCTTCAGGAAGGGGATGAACTCCGTGAAGAGGTGGTAGAAGCAGAAACAAGCACTAATCACAGACCAGGAGATGATATAAACGCATTTAATGGTGAAGTTCCATCAAGTCAAGACACTCCTCAAATTCAACAGGAAGATCATATAGCATCTTCAAACGTTCCATATGAAAAGCATGTAAATTCTCAAAATATTGGTATTAAGAGAAAAAAGCGAGATGAAGGAGACAACAGTATTTATCAAATGGTAAAAATTATGAGGGAAAATTCAACTTTGAGAAGAATCAGATATGAAGAAAAAAAAATCAAGCCTTGACTTAGATGACACAGATATGTTTTTTCTGAGTTTAGCAAAAACTGCAAAGACACTTTCCTCTTTAGAACTGGCTAAAGTTAAATTTCAGGTAAGCCAGGCTGTCCTTCAAACACAAATTGCCGTGGGTGAGCAAGCAAAGTATCGACAATCATCTGCTTCCCCCGCATCTCACAATTCCACATACAGTGAAACATCGTTCTCTCCACGCCCCATTTCTACTGAGTCTGCAGCTTCGTGCTCGACAAGAACTGGCGTATATACTATGCCTCTTGGAAATGATCCAATCAACAGTGAGTATTTGGGACCTCAAGTAAACTCACCACAGTATATTGCAGGACTTCTTCAATATTGATCATATTATGTAGTTTTTCTATTTGAGAGAGAAAAATGTGCTACAAGAATAGATTCTTATTTTTGCTCATTAAAAAATTTACCTACTTGATCCTTTTTGTAAAACTTAAATAAACAAATAAAAAATTCTGTATTTTATCATTTCACTCACCTTAAACACACTGCAAGCTTTTCCTCGGTAGTGATGGCTTCTCACATCTGAGTGTTTTTGGTCATTATATCCTCCTTTATAAGATCATGTAAGAACTGAAATTCTTCCTTTGTCACTCTAAAATACATTTCATATCGACTTGGGTGTTCTTTAAGTTCCTTAACCAAATGATAAAACTCGCCCTTCTCCTTCCTTTTCAAATTTATTTGATGCACCCACACCCTTTTCCTACGAGCCACTGTATTAGCCACTAATACTGGACAAGCATTTTCCAACTCTTCTTCAAACTCAGATGAACTGCTTGATCCACTTTTCTCCATGGTTAGTCCAAGAATGTAGATCTTTAGATAAGAAATGTATTACTGAAAACGAAACGAGAGCGCGTGTTGAGTGGCATGACGTGACTATAGTGTGAGCATGTACAGCACGTCACGTCATATCTCTACTGTGTGAGGTCACACCTTTAGGCTACGGCCAGACGAGCTGTAAAATACTGCCAAAACCCGCAGTAAAATGAAGCATGAACATGCACCCAATAGATTCAAATAGAGTCGGATACACAACACTGTAAATGACTGCTTAGTTGGGGAGTGGAACTCATTTCAAGGTCGTGTCGCAGACGAATAGGCTTGGGCCATAGACAAATAATATAACCAGATACACAACCTCCAGGTTAAAATGGTTGCGCTCCTTTTGTAAGATTGAGTCCTTCAACACTAGGATCGCTGCGATCAGTCCTATCATCACCCAGCAGGGACACTAGCGAAGCCCAGTGTTGAAGGACTCAAGCTGGCAAAAGGAGCGCAGCGAAAACCCCGTAAGGTGAGAGTCTGATTCTATTATTTGTCTGTGGCCTTGGCCCATAATTCTGGCGACAGTTTACAGCGAAAGAGTGACCACACGTGCGATATTGTGTAGCGGAGTCATATTCGTGCCTCGTGTGCTCTCTTATTTTATCTATTATTTTGTTTCAAATACAGAAATATCCATGTCTGTATGACGTAAAGTGTGGAGAGCACAAAAACCGTGACTTGAAGTTGCAATGTTGGTCTAGCAGGAGATGCTTGGGATGGATTCAGTTTTGAAGAAAAAACTCATTTGGTGGTCAAACGAATTCATTTACACTCGATAGTACTCAAAGAATTTTATAGGGTAGGTACAGTTTCAGTTTTTCACTAAGTAAAACAAATTACTCATGTGTTGCTCGGTTACTAATGATGGGATAAATCCGCCACTTTCTTTCTCTTTTCAAACGGTGCCGACGTCGGACAAGTAACACGCAAAACGCAATTTGGCATTAGGATTCATCACCTTTATTTAATTTTCACAGCTGCGCACAAAAGCTACTTGTTGCTAGTGTATCGTGAAGAAGCAGCACTACAGCCGTCGTCTGGCCACCCACAGTTTGAAGCAGCTTCATTTTACTGCTGTTTTCACCAGTATTTTACAGCTCTTCTGGCCGTAGCCTTAGTGCAACAACAGCTACGGGAGGTTCAGTCCTTCGTTCACCCAGGAGGCCCTAGTCGTTAGTAAATATATTCTCTCACCTTCTACGGGTTGGAAACTAGCACTTTCACTGGCTATGACGGTTAGTTTGTGTTGGTCTATGGACATCTGTACCGGGCAGTACACAGCACTGTTGAACGCCAATCGGAATCTGTAGCGTTTACCCTAAAATATATAAATATACATAATATGTCTCCAATCAGGAGCATGCTCTGGTATATTTATTACGTTATCATTAATAATTGATAGACGTGTTCAGTTCTCTTGAGAATAACACCTAATTTATTAATATATATTTCTAACCTGGTTCTGTGATTTCGAGAAAAAAAAAGTTTGATCAAGCTGATACATTCAACGAACACAGATTACTATATCTTTAATAATCAATTAAGGACATTTGTTTAGCTGAGTATGTTGTATGTACAAGAAGTATGGAGAAAGCAAATATTAAAATAAGAAAACAATGTTTATAATATTCAGTAAGACTCATTTGGCCTAAGGGTGAGACAGACTGTTTGGATAAAATTAATACTTTGGGATTTTGTGAAACCCCCGGGCTGTGGGCCCTCACGGATTTTCACATATACGATACTTTACTAATATCGGTATTTTCCTTTCGATACTAGTATATTTTTATTCGATACTTTTTTTCAATACTTTTACTGATATTAGTACTTATCGAAAGAAACAACTAATTTGTTATCTTCACTCTTGCTTCGATTAAATGTTACTTGGTTAAAGAAAGCTACAAAATAAATTGAAAAAATATATTACCAATCATATTTAGCTATTAAATAACTTTCCATCAGCTAAATTTTCTATATGCATTTTGAAAGCTGGTAAGGTAGAAACGTTTTATAATATCCATTTTACAATACCTTCCAATACCTTCCAAGTTCCAACACATAACATAGACGGATAGATCTAAATATACTATAATATAGTTAAATCATTTAATTTTCAGTGTTTAAATAAATATGAAAATACAATTATTGCTATGCAAAAGTTGAAAAATATAATTTTTCCAAATTAAAATTTCGATACCGATATTTACTGTTATCGATATTTTTCTTTCGATACTAGTACGGTATCGATATTTTTCTTCCGATACTTTAAATGAGTACAGTATCGATATTTTTCTTTCGATACCACATCCCTATGTGAGCACTCACTGATACCTTTAGCAATGTTAAATAAAACAATTTGGTTCATGGTTATCAAACGAACACGCCATTAATTATTCATGAGGTTAAATGCAAAGAAAGAGCAGGCTTCACCAGCACACTAGTGTCTAAAACGGCTGTATGACTTAAAAGACCACTTAAGTTGATGTATTAGATAGATTATGTATTATATATATATTATCGTAATATTTAGATACTTAAGACACATAGGCCTATGTAGCATATCTTTATTTTTCATTTTATATTTTGAAAAGATGCAGTTAAATTAAAAATAAATGTATTATTAATAATTATAGATCCTGGTGGGGGGGGGGGTGTTACACACCTCTAGTATTTATCCTCCCCTCCTTCTCCACAGCAACTTTAACTACGTGTCTGTCCACGTGGTCTCAATAAATATAATTACATGTACACTTAATTTACCTTGAAAGGTAACAAACAATCCAGCCTTGTCTAACTACACTCTGGTCTATCTTACAAATTGAACTATAGACTAATCACTCAAGGGAAACTTCGTTGTTACCTTTCGGAGTATACGAAGGATACCCGCACCAACCTTAGATATGGTGAACGTCTCCCGAGGCATCTTGCTATAGGTTTCCTTCCACCGGCCCCGAAGTTCTCAAGGCCACCCTTACCGTTTATGATGAGACCTGCCCCATAAACGCTGCCGTTCCTGTGAAGGGCAGTAGTCAGGTGTTGGCTGGAGGGTTGAGAGTACCAGTGCCACACTATCATGTAGTGCTCAGCCAGGTCATAGTCGTAATGAGGGCTGCTGGGGTCAGAGGTCAAAGGTCGGCGCACCACCAAGGGTCCGAAAAGACCATCCGACTCTTCAAAACCTTTAAGGAGGGACTGATGATGTAATACTGGGACTGGTTGTCAACAATTTCAAACTAGGGCATACTAGGGGGAAGGTATTTGAGATCTCAATGTGTTTTTGTATTACTTCTCAATGGTTATAGCAGGTTCATAAAATCCATAGCAGCTACAACCTTAATTATGTTTAAAACATTTTAAAATTATTCAAGAGGGAGTCGATATTAGGTAATAAGATTCCTTGCTATCTCCCGTTGAGGGAGACTTTACCACAAGCTTCACCCCCTCCCTACTTAAAAAAATCTGGGTTCAAGTTTTGTTTAAATTATCTATATTAGTTTTTACATCGCGTCCTGCAGGACCGTTTGGGATTTATGCACATTAATTAGGCCTATGCTAATGGGTTAGGGATGAGGAGGTAAAATGCTTTACTAATGTCCCCCCATTAGTGGCAATTTAGGAAAAACATCCCCAGTACACCCAGCTTGGATATGAGAGCAGACCTCTCCATCCCGGCAAACCAGACTATTTATTGACATTTTAGTAGGCGTGCTCACCGGCGCGGATGGAATGCTATCCCTAAATGGACTGTAGTGGAAGTGTTCATCATTCCAGTACTATCAGCATCCAATCAAACTATTAAACCTCAGGGGGTGTTGTGTCACTCACCAATATGCGAGTGCCACATGTGTGTCCCCGGGGTGTCAGCCACAAACTTATAGGTGAAATCAGTGTGTGGTTGAATGGGGCACTGGGTGAGGAAAGGTACCCATCCATGTGAGGGGTCTGCGTTTGGTGCAGTCCATGCCAGTGGATGGTGGCCACCTTGCTCATGAATCCGTTGTGGACGTTCACAACGACAAGATCTCCGAGACACACCTTGAGGGAGGAACAAGAAGTTCACCATATTCATCGACCACGAGAATTTGTAATTAACACTTTTAAGACTTGGTTTTTAAGTTGGGGATGTGGTAGACATGAGGAAAGGTCAGTGTTCTTGCAGTCTTTATAGCAGACCTTTTTTTTGGTCAAAATAAATCAAATAATGCTTCTATACAAACAAGAGTTTAATTATTTTCTTCACATGGCGACCTCAGCAGTTGTTTAATATCAGTCAAGGCTGTTCCGAAATTGAATGACAGCTTTTTCTCTTCATTTAAAAAGTTGGTCATCTAGTGCCGCTATGCTTGTTGACAGATATTAAAAAATTGTTGAGGTGGAGAAAATTAAACTCTGTTTGTACTGAAGCAATATTTGATTTATTTTGGTCAAAAAAGTTTTGCTATAAAAACTGCAAAAAACACTGGCCTTTTCTCGCGTCCCCTACATCCCCACCTTAAAACTAGTATAGTTATAAAAATATGGACTTGTTAAAAATGAATAATGTTATATTTGGTTCTTTTATAACCGAGAGAACTGATAATTTGATGTCAAGCCCTGACCTTTCAAGCGTGATTTTTTCAAAAATACATATATTTTTTGTATATGTATCAGATTAAAACGTTTTTATTACGTAAAGCTGAAGTGAGACCGTGTCGGGTAATAGAAAAGTCACATGGCTCTAAACGGGGGGGAACGGTTTGGTTGGTAATAAAGTTCATTTTATTCCTACTTATAGTGGTAAATAGGCAAAGTTGGCTGTGTTAGTTTTGAATCTGCCGTTTTCTGATGAGCCATAGATATTTCTATTGTAATCCATAACATCTACTTCAACTACCACTCTTCCCTACTTATGTATTCATTTTTTCAAAACATATAAAAATACAAGAGTTGCATAATATGTGTTGAAGAGAAGAGTGATATATGTTATGTATGGTTTAAAATATATTTTATTAAAAGCCGGTTGTATAGTTGATTAATTAATGCACCCTGATTGTTTAGTTGGCTTTCAAATATTTTAAGCTGTAAAAATAATAATGCGTAGGTTTAATTTGTTCAAAATAGAGATGCATTTATGAATCTAAATTTACCTGAATCCCTGGACCAGGTATCTGCTGGTTAACTACGGAGGACACCCTAACCATACCTCCTGCTTGGATGCAACCCACATTACTACAGTGCGTGAGGTTGGTTGGGCAATCCCCGCACTGAAGAGCCATCGTGCCATGTTCGCTGATGGTGAAGTTGTAGACACAGGTAGAAGTCAGACCGGGTAGACACTTTCGGTAGCAAGGGTGTGATCCACCCCCTGGTTGAGAGATTAAAACAAACCTTGATTAGGTCTTTAGGTGTCTAAATAACTAAGGCACTGGTCTTGAAATAAGATAAAAGTCACCGCGTGCTAGGGTCTTTATTTGAACAAAAATGGGTGTTGTTACATAATTACGGGTTTCCCCATTCTATCTCCTAGGACAGTGTGGTCCAACTAGGGCCCACGCTCATTGAAAATGTGGCCCCCACAGTATCCTGGAGGAAATTAAGGGAGAGCCCAGGGTGGTAGATATGAAATGGCTAACGATGCTAATAAAAATATATATTTAAAAAAGGTATTTATTGCATTTTATTATGCATTTATTTGATTAATAAAAAATATGTATCGATATATATTTATAATTCTAAGTTGTTTTATGGAAGTGTGTGTGCGAGCATATTTCATAATCCATTTTTGTGAGATTAATAAACTTACTTTTGTAAGTAAAATTTTAAATATTCAGCATACATAGACCTACATAATTAATAAATACCGTTACCTTAAGGGACAGGCAAGAAACTGTGCATTTAGCTAAAATCTTAACCCACCCTCACTAACTTTATCCACACTTCCCTATCCTTGCATACTTCCTTCACTTCAACACCATCCAAACACCGAGTCATACATGATCTTTTATTTTTAAAACTCATCTTTCTCTTTTTCACACAACCGTCTAGGATATGTAGCCATGTCTTACATGGATTACCCTTCCCTTTGATCCACACACTCTACCTTCATATATTTGCTTCGTCACTCGATCCACACTCATCCACTTAACATGCCGAAAACCAAAGTAAGATGCTTATTTCACATTGACCTATTGGATTCCCTTTCAAACTACACTCCTTCAGCACTCATTCTGCCAACAAAAAATACAATTTCTAAATAAGTATTGAAAATAATTGCTAACTAAGGGTCTTACTACCTGTTCAGGTTATACGCAGATGTACTTATTGCTCTAGGGAGTTAAGGGCTAAGACGGTTGAATTTAGATTGAATGCACCCGCATTTGCACGGAGGAAGAATGGAAAACGATTTTTGAAAAACCACCCTCAGTACACCCGACAGGGATTCAAACCCCGATCTTACCATCATCGGTAGTTTAGTCTAACACGAGAGTTATGCTTCAGGCCATGCAGCCACCGAAGCAGGTGTATTGAGTGTAGTTTGTAGTATTTGTTCCATTATTAATTTATTGCTTTCATCATCATGGTATCTCAGTCCATACATTTGAAGTGGAATATTCTTAAGCGTGTACTAAAAGAAATAAATATTAAATGAAATAATCCTTTCGTACTTGTTTAATTTCTAATTTGTTTTTCAACGCCAGTTAAAACCACTCTTCATTTTGTCAGATTGTTTTATTTATACAAATTATATAGAAAGTTACATTGTAGAGTAATAATATTGATAATATTAATATATATGAATACATTTTATTCATCTTCATAGTTAAATAGAATCATAAACTAAATAAAACTACAATTGGATAGTATTTAATTGAATCGTTCTTCTCTCCTTAACATCAAGTTTGTGGAAAAAACATATTTATAAGATAATCGTCATCTAGAAGCATGTGCTTGCACAGTCTTGACTGAATAATATCATGATTGAAAGAATTATACAATGACACATATTATGTTTGCCGCTAAGTGCCATTCTCACTCTATCTTATACAAACAAGCTGCGATTAATTTGTCCTGAAAAGCTCCAGGGGGTGGGTTTCATTTCCAGCGCACACTTGGCACAGACCCTCATCAGCTTAGTGAACCCGACGTCCTTAGGTCTCTCCAAACCACGCTGAAGACGCCCTTTCATGACGGACACGAACTCGCGGTTACTCAGGCGGCCATCTAGGTTTTCGTCAAAGATGGTGAACACCACGCCGATAACGTGATCGCTCATTTGGACTTTGGCCACCGTATGTGCCACGTTTTTCAAGGTTTCCTGATTGATCGGAGCCCCAGCGATGTGATAAAAGGACAGAGCCATGTCCACGTCATTAATGTTATTCAGGAAATGTAGAACGTCAAATAATCTTCCAGACTAACCCCAAATGGCAGTCCTTATACCTCTGCCTGACCCTAGATAACATCTTTGACTTCTTCTTGTGCGGAAAGAGGGTATAGGTAAGGATAAGATCAGCGAAATCTAACTCGGATAAGCGTCCATTGCCGTTGGAACGTTTCCTTTGGAACTCCAAGGTGTGTATCTCCCTCTGGAGAAGTTTCTGGAACTCTACAAACTGATGGATGGTCAGCTTCTGGTCGAGGTTAGTACCGAAGAAGTACGTCGCCAGAACCGTGTCGGGGCCTTTGAAGACGTTTCCCGTCTGATGGTTGTCCCTGTGACGGTTACCCGTCGTCGATTGGCGTTGAAACAATCTGGACACCTTTAACATTTAAAAAAAACTATGGCTATTACTTAAATTTAAACACAGGAGAATCAAAAATTAAATGAGAGGAACATATTTTAACTTAGTTTAAAAACACCCATTTGCCTTAGCACATAAGTCCATCCAGGACTCATGAGTCATGACATAAAAATCTGCATAGAACAATGCAATGTTGTTTTTTTTTCCTCACCACATCTTACTAATTTTGGTTATACGTATATGAAATAGTTACGCTAATTTGTTAAGAATGAGGAAGATTAAATTTAAGGGAAGTGTACCCGCATTTGGATTGAAGGAGAATGTAAAATGATTTGGCAAAAATCACCCTAAGTACACTCGGCTGGGATTAGAGCCCCGATTTCAGCAGTCCAGTATATTGTGAGAATGACGGCCTAAACCATTCTTTCTACGTTTTCAGATCAATATAGTCAGTTTAATACTGCTTGGGAGTCAACGCCTGTTGCGGAACAAATGCTGACTAACCTTACAGCACGTTTAGTGTCCAAAGAAAACAAGTTCAAGACAAATGAGTTGTCTGAAAGGGCTGTTGCTTTCAGATCAGCAGAAAGGAATTGCTTTCATTTTAAAAGTTATTCTCATATTGCACAATTTTGCCATAAAAAGGAATCAAGTAATTCTTTTTCTGTAAGACTTCGCTTCAAGTGTAATAGCCACCACCATCTAATAAACGCATGTGATAAAAACAAGTCAAAAAGTAAAATTATGTGCAATATTTGTAAAAAATACCTCGAGAAAAACTTTTTTAGAAATAAAATCAATATCGATAAAAAAAAATCTCACTTTTGGTGATCATGCAGGCAATGAAGTTTTGTTATTCACTCAGGTTCATCATTTCACATTACAAATGAAATTTCCCTCTTGTCTGATATCGTCAAGAAGAAAAGTAAAATATCAGTTGCAAAAAATATAAGTCTCTGGAAGCTTTTGTAGTAGAATCTGTTATAAGTCAAAACTCTGTGTTAAATTAAGTCTTGTGTGTACCCGAGCTGAGTAAAAATTTAATTTCGATGAATGCTATTACTGAAAATTATGGGGAAGTGCTTTTCACCAAAAATAAACTTACTATTTCCAATAATAAAATGAAAGTCTTGGATGGTAATAAAAAAAGAAATGGCCTATACTAAATACACCTTAATGATCAAGAACCCTTGAAGGCTTTAGCAGCAAGTGAAAAGGATGATCCATTCGAGTTGCATCGTAAGCTAGGACATTCGGAACTTAACAACCTAACTAAGCGCGTGTCATTAGTAGATGGATGTAGTAATGAGGCCACTGATATCGAAACTAGATTTTGTTTGTGAAATTTGTCTGGAGGTAATACAGACCAGGTTTACCTTTAAGACTAAGGGCCAGTTTCATAGTCAGATTTAGTACGCCTAAAGTGCGAGTCAATACTAAATACAGGACGACACCTACCTAGACCAAAATGGAATGGGCTAGTTTCGCATATGAAACTGGCCCATTCCATTCAATTTC
Source organism: Timema podura (assembly GCA_033556935.1). Taxonomy (NCBI): domain Eukaryota; kingdom Metazoa; phylum Arthropoda; class Insecta; order Phasmatodea; family Timematidae; genus Timema; species Timema podura. The sequence goes on from JAVRXN010000003.1 coordinate 17,961,143, forward strand.
AGGTAGGTGACGTCTTGTATTTAGTATAGCGCCGCACTTGAGGCGTACTAAATCTGACTATGAAACTGGCCCTAGGGGACAGAAAGCTACAGGCCTCCTATAAATAGTCCACAGTGATATGGGAATCCCGATCGAACCTAAAACTTGAGATGGGAAGGCATATATTGTTACGTTCTTCGATGACTACACTCACTTCTTCATAGTTTACTTGTTAAAAAGCAAGAGTGAGGTGAAGCAAATCTTGAAGGACTATTTTTTAGAGGTTGAAGCATTAATTAACCTAAAAGTTTATACAATAAGATGTAATAACGTTAGGGAGTACAAATCCAATGACTTGCAAGCATGGTGTAGACATAGAGGCATTGGATTAGACTACACCATTAGCTTTAGCACGCAGCTCAACAGGAAAAGTGAAAGAATCAACCGAAGCCTTAGAGAGAAAACAAAAACTTTAATCTTTGATTCTGTAAAAAGTAAAGAGCTTTGGGAAGAAGCAGTTCAGACTTCTGCTTACTTATTGAACAGAAGCCCGAGTGATACTATCGACTCAACACTGTCAGAAAAATGAACTGTAAAAAAACAAATCTGTCATTCTTGTAGCTTTTTGGATGCTGTACCTTCGCAAAATTTTGGATACCTTAAAAGACTGGATAACCTTTCTGAGGAGTATGTTTTGTCAGCTATGCCCCAAATGGCTACCGTCATGGGATCCAGTTTGGTGTAAAGTTATAGTTCCTGTTGGCGTCATATTTGATGATAATCCTGGAGAAGAATGGTAAACAAAATTTGACTACGATACTGAAGAAGGGAAGATTCTTAAAAAGATCACATAATCGAAGATAAAAAACCTAAATGGTGAGGAAGACATAATTTATGAAGGAGATTGGAAACATGAAGTGGTAGAAAATGATAACACTAGCAAAACAGAGGAAAATTTTAAGGACAGAAGAGGCACGATCAAAACTATGATGATTATGTTGTAGTAGATAACAGAGATAAAGAAGAATAATGTTCCAACGCCAACAATATGGAAAAAATGTTAAACAAAGAAGGATCACAAGAAATCACAAGAATACGACAGCTATTTCATTTTGATTTACCAAGAGGCTTTGGGAGAAACAAATGTAATGAGAATGAGAAAGAGATGGAAAATAGTAATATATGAGGAGAAAGAATATTTGAACAAAAATAAAATTTGGAGGTATGTAATTGAATCTGAAGCTAATGATAGAAAAATCTTGTCCAGCAAATGGGTATTCTGAGTAAAAAAGATGGAAGGTATAAATAAGCCAAGGTTTATTGTAAGATCATTCAAGCAAGAATATTAAATTAACTATCAGAAAACATTCTATCGAGTTGTTAATACAGCTGCTCCTAGGGCTATTTTTGTACTTTCAACCATCGAGAACTTCAAAATTAAAATAATATTAAAAACATCCTTCTTATATGGCGATATTGTAGAAACTCTGAAATTTCCCGGAGGATGTTAAAAAGAGGGAAAAGTTGCTTGTTCAAAAGGATCTCTATGGGTTTAAACAATCTCTTTAAATATGGAATAAACAGTTTACTAAATTTTTGGAATCCAAATTACTGATTCGTAACAACCTTGAACAGTGCATATTTAGAAAGGAAAGCAGAACACTATTTCTAGCTATTTATGTAGATAACGGTTCTTTGCTAGGAAGCGATTAAAATCAGAGGGCTAAATGGCTAAAATGCTTAAATAAAGTATTTGGGGTAGGGCGGTTGAAAATCCTACTTCATTTTTGGGGATCGAGCTTGAAAAGGATGAAAATAAAATTATTCTCTCACAAGAAAAGTGTTTAGGTTTGGTGTTGAAAATGTTCGTGATGGATCTCAGTAAATAATCCATGACAACCATTTTAACACAATTTGCTGCTGATTCAGAAGAGAAAATTACCAATTTCCCATACCGATAAGCTATCAGAAGTCTACTGTTTTTATCCAACAAAACCCGGCCTGATGTGTCTTATGTAGTAAGCTACTGCAGCAGAGATATGGAAAATTCAACGAATCAACATGTATCGATCATCGATGGTCAGGAGAATTTTGAAATAATTCAGCTCTTCAAGAAATGAAGGTATTGTTTTTTTCTTCGCAAGCTGATCCAAATGTCATCAAGGTTTGGTGTGACTCAGATTTTGCTGAGGACTTGTTGTAAAGGAAAAGCACATCAGGATATGTAATTATGTGCTCTGGTGGCTCAATAGCATGGTGTTCTCGTAAACAACCTATGGTTGCTTTGAGTAGCACTTAGGTTGAATACATTGCTGCAGCTGAGTGTTGCAAATAAATTATTTACTTTAATACACCTATAGAAGATCTAACAAACAAAAATTTTGATATAAACTTGCATGTTGACAATCAAAGTGCCATGCAATTGATTGAAATGCACAGTTTAATAGGAAGATAAGCACATAAACGTTTGGTTTCATTTCATTAGTAACATTGTTTCAAAAAAATAATTAAATTTAAATATTGTACCACTGAGGATCAAACCACTGACTTTTTTACAAAGTCATTGTCTGTTGAAAAATTAATAAGCACAAAAAGTCCATTGTCTGCTAATTATAAATTTGGTCCAATTTTGATGCTGTGAGATCTATGATGTTGTAATTTGGGTTTTTTTCCTTATACAATATTTTTGAAACTACGATAAAGTGCTAAAAATAATTGAAACATATTTTGCCTTGGACATTGAAAAGGAAAAAAATTGGAAAGGGTTTCTATTTAGGTTGTTGTTTATCATTGTTGCAAGAAACTTAAAACTGTTTTGTTAACCTTCTTATTATATTTTTTCTTTAAAATAATTCTTAAATGTAATATATTTGTATTGCTCTTAAAAACGAACATCATTTATCCTGAATGGTAGCAGTCTTATGTTGACGGACTATACTATGGCCCTATCATATAAACTATGCCATAGTGGAACAATACAAGGTAAGCTACCTTTCATGGTAAATTGAAGGCTACATGAATGTAATTCGTTATATTATTAACATATTTTGAACTTCCACTTCATGTTTTAGAACAGTGCTTTTTTATGTTTTCTTAAGGCACTCATTGTTGCGAGAGCTAATCACAATAATCATGCAATGTTTGGCGGAAATGATATAAAATAAATACTTTAGTTTTCTCAAAATCCATATTTCCATCTTATAAAAAAATACGTTTATAATTTCCATGACTATAGAATAAAATACGTAATGACTAACGAAAGGAGATTTTTTTAATATCGCGAAAATAAGCTATTTTAAATTTAGTTAAAGAATAAAATTTCCTTCAACCCAAATATGTTGTTTCCAGCGTGTAAATTTAGTTCAAAATCAAGTAACAAACCAGGAAAAGAAATGAGTGCGATGAAATCATGTTCAGGAAACTGTTAAAAGTGCACGGACCAGGTCATCCCCATATAATTCTTCGAATAGTAGCCCCAATATTTTTGAAAAATGGGTTTTCCGTCATTACTTAAGAATATACCCGAAATACTTGTATGACTCAATCGTGTATACACATCAGAGCCCGTTAGTAAATCTGAAAGGAACGATTCACGAAACACAGTGTTTTTACCAAGATGAATTCGTCTATATCGACGACGCCGTCGCCGTTGAGGTCAAACATCCGGAAGGCAAATTCGTACTGTCTCGGTGAAGTGGACAACACCGTTATCAGAAATATGTATTCAGAGAAACTGATAAGGCCGAGACCTGTGCTGTCCAGCCTACGGAAAACGCTGTCTTCGGAGAGGGTCGTCTTCAACTTCATCTTTGTGCGCAACGTCTTCAAATCATATCTATATAAAAAAAAGTAGGTTATCTTGTAAGTAAATTTTTATCCAGGTATAATATGGAACACACTCTCTACTCTAAGACTCTTACCACCAACCAAACACCGGTTTATTTTCTTTAAAAAAAACTTAGATTACTGTAAAGTTTTACTTCTATGTATGAAGGTTTTAAAACCTGGGAAAAACATCTAGTTCGATCTCATTGAATTAAAGAATTTGCTTGAGCAATAATGGCTGCTCTTTAACCGTATTTTATAAGGAGCTTGGGCTAGAAGAACATACTATTGGTGACCTGGTGATCTATGGGTTTAGGTGTCAGACTTCTGTGCGAGGGTACGGGGCTCAATACCTCGGTCCCGGCACAGATTTATCTGATTGCCAAACCCTTCCTTCACCTCTGACAAGAGTGTATTAATCACAACTTGTGAATGTATGGAATGCCAGGCCTCCACCGTGGTTCGGATTCCCACGTTAAATTGTAGGTCCTCCATTTCATCTCACAATCACCCTACCATTCACATTAGCGTTAAGTGCGTACAACCCGAACAGGTAGTAAGACACCGGGTATGATAATAATAATAATAATAAATAATAATATACATTATTATATTCCTATACCTCGAATATCTAACTAATAAGTTGGACTATTAATAATATATATCAGTGGATGTGATGTAAATTTTAGCCACTGTACTAGATGCAATGAATATAATTATATTTGTGGTCGTGAGGTCATTTAATAAACATATGTTACAGTACATTATTATTATTACTATCAGCACCACGTATTAACTACCCGTTCGGGTTATACGTGCTTAGCTAATGTGTAGTGGTAGGGTGATTGTGAGATGAAATGGAGGACCTACAGTTTAACGTGGAATCCGAACCACGGTGGGGCCTGGCATTCCTCACATTCACAAGTTGTGATTAATACACGTCTTGTCAGAGGTGAAGTAAAGGGTTTGGCAATCAGAGTTTATATCTTAGTTTGTATGTTTAAAATTATAAATATTTTAAACTTATTAATCATAAAAATTGTGTTTTCCTCCTTTTACAAGAGTAATGCTAACCAACAAATGTTGATGCTTATTGGTACTTCATTGGGCTTCATGTAGCTAAAAAAAAATTCACGTGGAATTTAATAAATGAACATTAATAGATACATACGATACAAACTGATCCAGACCTAGGCCATCGGGCTGTCTCATTCCAGGAGTCAATGACCTCAGAAAGTCATCTGGTGTCATGAAGACTTCAGAACCCACCGCGTTGACGATTTTCACTGTAGCAAAATAACGAAAAACTTTGTCCGCGGTTGAATAAGACCTCAGTCGGTTTTCATACTCAATGATCTTTTTCTCTCGAAATCCGATGATTTCTCTTCGAAAACTAGACATATTTTCCTCTTTATTTTCTTCGTTTTCGTTATCTCTTTCTTCATCCTCCACTGCTTTCAGCTCAGGTAGAAGACATATTAATTCAAAAAATGCTCCAAGAAAAGCGAACACGATTATCGAAAACCGTATCTTTGAGAAACCAATTTTCTTCCATTTTTCCTCATAATTAAAAAGCAAACTTCTATAATTTTACAGAATTGTTGTTCATTTTTATTTTTTACCGGACGCTTTGCACAATGAAGTGAACGTTGAAAATACAACAATGGTAATACAACATGGTCAAAATGTTTGTTGCAGCGATATATGTAAATAAGTGGCCTAGCATTTGTATGATAAATAATATTCCTCAGCATAATTAGTGTGGATGGTTTATACTGCAATGCTTGAGTTAAAAATGGTATTAAGTTAAATTATGAAGAAATTAGTTTAACCTTCAAACGACATCACCTCGTGATAAATGCTGTGCTGCCAAGTTTTCTATCCAGAGATAATGTTTATCATTGAAGCTACAATGGAGCTTAAGAGAATCTTTAAATATTGTGCTATGTTAACTAAATTATTACAAATATAGATAAATAACTAACATAAACATTTTTAGGGATATTCATTGTAAATTGTAGTAAGGAATATTTATAAATATTAGTATAAGGAAATATTTTAAATGTTACATTAAAGATAACCTGAAATATGTAAAACACCTTTACGTCATTTAAATCAAGATTGAATAAATTTATTGAGAATGTAAAAATAATTTTATTTTTATTTAAAGGTAAAAAAGAAATGCATAATAAACTTATGAAAATTAAATTGTAAATGCTTGAGAGCAGTCAACAAACGTTACAAACTTATTAATTACAAATTATACAATAAAACAATATTATGAAACTTGATCAAAAATTTGTAAGTGCAATTCTTAAAACTATAAATAGGATCACTAATAAGGACAAAATTGATTACAAGAGAACAAATTTATAATTGATGAATAAAAATTTCACAAAAAATAACATATTAATATATATGACAGATCATATCAATATTAAATTGTAAAAGTTTGTAAAGATAATATGTACAATTGCATGTGTCTTGTCTGAAATAAATATTTATGATATTTCTTTATATAATGTTTGTATTTAAATTTGAAAAGTTGAAAGATGTAAAAATACCCGGTTATTAATGCAACATCATAATATTTTATTAGGCTAATAAAAGATTGACTTTGATGTTCCTTATTTGGTTATGTGAGGGTCCCTCTCCTTATTAATATTGGTTGATTGGGTCATCAATAGTCTTGGACAACATATTTCGTCGAATTACGCAATCATCAGTTCTGAGAAAAAACTATTTAAAAAGCTTAAGATAATTAATTACGTTAGGAGACATTGAAATATAATTTTTATGAAATTGATGACATATTTGGAGGTTAAATAGAATAATAATACAATATGAAAAAATATAAAACAATACATGTTAAGAAAGAAAATTTGATGACCCAGTCTTCCAATGTTAAAGTAGAGAGACCCACAAATAACCAGATAAGGAACATCAACTTCAATATTTTATTAATAAAATCTTATAATATTACATTAATAACCTGGTATTTTTACATCTTTCAACTTTTCAAATTTAAATATAAACATTATATAAAGAAATATCATAAATATTTATTCCAGACAAGACACATGCAATTGTACATTTTAGCTTTACAAACTTTTACAATTTAATATTGATATGATCTGCCATATATTTTAATATGTTATATGTTGTGTAGTTTTTATTAATCAATTATAAAGTTGTTCTCTTGTAAACAATGTTGTCCTTATTAGTGATCCTATTTATAGTTTTAAGAATTGCACTTACATACTTTGATCAAGTTTTTTAATATTGTTTCATTGTATACTTTGTAATTAATAAGTTTGTAACGGTTGTTGACTGCTCTCAATCATTTAAAATTTAAATTTCATAAGTTTATTATTCATTTCTTTTTTTTACCTTTTATTAAAAATAAAATCATTTTTACATTCTCAATAAATTTATTCAATTTTTATTTAAATGACGTAAAGGTGATTTACATATTTCAGGTTATGTTGAATGCAACATTTAAATTAATATTTCCTTATACTAATTAATATAATAAATGTACATTGTTCAAAACTTCAGGCTTTTTCGGTGCTGTGACGTCACTTTGTATAGATATAATTCCAGCAGAGGTGACCTGGTGGTCTATGGGTAAGGTGTCAGATTTCTGTGCTGGGGGTCCGGGGTTCAATATTAATAAAACTTGTCCACAGCTGGGAACAACTTTCCTCTTGCGAACTGCTTGCTATAATTGTTTAAATAAAATAAAACCATTGGAACAATATTATTTTCTCCCAGAATGGTTTAATCTGTGTTCAAATCCTCGTGTAAGCATAGTAATTACACATGTATGGTGGTGGTTGGGAGATTATAAAGGTAATAACCGCTCATGCTGATTTTTTTTATCGCCATGTCTTACTATCTGCTCAGGTTATACGCATTTAATATGATAATTACTCTAATGTAGTAGCGATGAAGAAGGAAGTATTTTAGAGGTAGTCTACCCGCATTTGCATGAAAAGAGAGTGGGTAACCATTTCAGAAAAATACACATTCATTAGACACAACCGGGATTCGAATCCCGATCTCCCCGTCATCAGCAGGCTAGTTTAACACAAGAGTGACACTTTAGACCATTCGACCACTGAAGCGGGTTTCTCGTGCTGCCGAGCAAGTGTTTATTCATAATAAATGTAGTAAAAAATAGGCTTAACTCAACTCGACCTTCTATCTAGCAATTAAATATCTAACAACGGTGGGACGACTGCGATGGTGAATAAAAAACCATATCACAAGCTACAGCTATAATATGTTTGGCAACTTTCATTTGTTATTAATTTGGATTTTTTTAACAATATTTTGGAATATTTCAAATTTAAAATGTAAGTACTTTACAATCGTCATGGGTATAGAAAAATTGCCATCAATCGCTCAATCAAGCCATGATTGTAATGTGCATCAAAATTCAATTATTTATAAAGAGTACAATGCATAGCAGAGTGGTACGATGCATCGCCAAGCTGCACTGAAAACAATATTCAGTATTTGTTGCAATTTTTTTAGCAAAGTTTATCTACACATAGAATTTAGAACACGAAATATCAATTGCAGCGTTTCAATAATTATTTGAGCATATTATTTTATAGTTGATGATTAGTAACTTTAATTTCTTACAATAATCTAAAACAAGAAACTTGAGAAGGTATAAAACTCCAGATCACAACCAATGTAGATCGGGATCAAACATATATATATATATATCTTAATATATATAATTCTTCTGTACGTGTGTATGTCACTGAACTCCTATTAAACGGCTGGACCAATTTTGATGAAATTTTTTGTGTGTGTTTGAGTGGGTCCGTGGATGGTTTAGATTCACAATTTGACCCAGTAGGTGGCGCTGCAAACGGGTTCTAGGAATTTTTTATTTATTTCTTAGGGAATTTTTTTTTGGGGGGGGGATTTTTTTTTTTTAGATTTTTTGCATATCAGAACATGTAACCTCAACATTTCACCCCCCCACCACCACCCACCAATATTTATAATAATGAATATAATATTAATAATTGACAGTTAAAAAAAATTATAAGTTCATCAATAATTGACCGTTAAAACCTTTTGAAAAGTTCATGAATAATTGAACTTCTGAGAATAATTCATAGTTATGTTTGTTTTTCGATACAGCTGATATTTGTGGAGTTGTGGGCGAGATGCCAAAAATGAAAAGATGTTTTATTTTGTATGTTGTCTTGACAAACATTGAAATTGTAATATTTGTGTTACTCACTAATTGGAGTTCATTGTGAATTTGTAATTGTGATGATCACATAGTATTTGTTTTATTATCTAAATCAATTATGCCACCCAAACGAAAAGCCAACGTTCGGGCAGGACAACGTCTGTCGGGTCCGCTAGTATATATATATATATATATATATATATATATACACACACACACACACATCGTAGTAGATGATACAGCATAATAGGCAATGTATCATAACCAGTAGTGTCTCGTGACCAACATTCTTAGGCAAGCTTGGAAGGGGTAGCCCCAAGCTTAGAAGGGGAGGTCCCAGAATTTTTATTTTTTATGCTTCAAGACGCTATTTGGAGGTGTTTTTATTATGATAGTTGTGGGTTTGGGCGTCCTTCTGTTTTGTGATTTACATTATTGTTTTATTACTTATTATTAGTGGCGTCGCGTCAGGGCAAGAAAGGCAAGCACTGCTTGACTTTGATTGAAGATATGTAATTAAACTAATTATTTTATGTAATCTTTAAAACATTATTTATTGCCTGGTAGTAATTTAAATGTAATTTAAGCCTCGGTGGGTTTGAAAAAAAATTCCCATACATGGCAGTGGCCGTAACATGCATGCAAGACGTGCACTAGTAGTATTTGTCCAACTTTCATCCCATTGCTCTAGCTAGTGTAGTTCTTATTTGTGACGTCATAGATTTCGGAGGGGAGAGAAGGGGAAGAGCTGTGGATGCCAGGTAAAAATGCAAGCAGCCGAGCTACGACTTTTCTTGCCCGAAAGGTGACGACTAGAACCGAAGTCACTACCCATCTGTTACCCTTTCAAAACACAGAGAGATGGTTGGCATGAAAGGAGAAATAAATATATTTAGCTACTATCACACTACACTTGCTTGTACTAGAAATCAAGTGTGCTAGCTATCTCCTAGATAGCTATATACTAGCTAGTACAATAGAAACGGGACTATAGTATTCACACGCTGCTAGTTTGGTACTAGGTTCTAGTGCAAATATTTATGGAGCGTCAGAGATTAGTTTTTGGTGCAGCAGCTGCATTAATTATTAATAATGATATTGATAATTATGAGAGGGAGCGTAGGAAAAGAATATGGACACGGTACTTGCTGGAAATATGAAATAGTGGTCACGGGATGCTAAAAATGATACATTCGGAGGTTAGGTAGGATACATTCGGTGTGACAGTAACGTTTAGTATCCCCCCAAATTCGTATTCATTTATTTACGATGTGGTCAGAGGCCCCTAAGCCCATGGGTGTCCAAGTACAGTATCTTTGACACACACATGTTCTTTATTAGGCCTACGCACACTTTATATTCTAAAAAAGCAACCACCCAAGTTGGCATGCTATCAAGTTTATTTAGATTAAATTTGGGTCTGGAACACAGTTTGTCATTTTTAGATGACATGTTTTTAATTAAATATATATTAAATATATTGTCATATTGTGGCAATTTGGTATTAAATAAACAAGGATGTCTAGAATAATTTTCTGCCAACAACAAAATCACATTCGATGACCATGCTGGCGCCATTTCTACCATTTCTCTACGCATAGTCTCAGCGCGCATTGATTGGTCGAATTACACAGACAAGTGTCAGAGCTAGTACGAAAATAGCACCTGTTCTATCCTCACAACTAGTATGGTAGCCAGTACCAAGACGCAGAACCAGTATACTTTTACTGATTCACACGACGCTAGATGATGACGTGCTAGCTAGTACTAGCTAGCACACTGGCTTTCAAGTACAAGCTAGTGTCGTGTGATATGGGTATTAATGTCAAGGTACTGACCCCGTGCATACACATCTTTAAGCCCAGTACACATGACACAACTTCTTGTACATAAAGTTGTACAAGAAGTTTCAGCCTGTAGATGGCGTCGTGTGAACACCGAAACTTGGACAAGATCTGCTTTTTACAACTTATTGTATACAATTTCAAGAAAGAGAACGCATCCCATATCAGCCATTTTTCTTTTACAACTTTTGAGTTGTAAACACAAAAACTTCGTCTGCTTGACAGTTACTTAAAAAAAAAAAGAGTGAATGTAAGAAAAATAGATAAATGCTTGAAAACAAACAAATAATTATAATTGAAGGAGCTTAGACCCCAAATATAAAGGTTTTCAATTTTTTTCAAAATATATTAAAAAATTGAAAAAAAACCCATAAAATTTAGGCATGACTAAGAAATTATTTACATTAAATACCAATATTTTCCAAAGCCTTCAATCATTATTTTTCCATAAAAAGGGCAAAAATGCCGTGTTTTTCCCCCAAATATTGTATGCAATCACAAATGCCGTAGGAACAGTCACTGGCTAAAATTTGTATGCAATCCATGTAACCAAGATATTGTACAATTTCTTGCACAACTTTTTATACAAGAAGTTGTGGTGTGTGTACTGGGCTTTAGAGTTTAGTGGAGTTTATTGTAGCAGGTGCTTTTGTTTTGATGTGTGTATCAGTGAAGGCTAAGTTAAGTCCTCACCTTCATTAACCTAGTATCTTTATCTCATGTATTCAAAATTTGGTAGAGCCTTTAATTTTAATATTATTAACTCTAATCTAGTCAATTTTCTAATTTACACTTTTCATTGCTTATCAGTTATTCTGCTACTTCTTAGTAGTGTTTCGCACAGAATTACATTTTAATTTTTTATGCAAATTAATTTTTCAACTTTATTACCTAACAATCTCTATTATGGATTTTAGAAATGTTACTATGCCTGTTTTAATTGACTGAATTTCTTGATATAATAGTTTATCTTTGAATAAATCATCATCATGTAATATTTCTTAATGTATATTGTTTCATTTGACCAAAGAAGTTGTACCAATTAGCTAATTAGCTGTTCCATCCAAGTACGTTCCTTATATTACAAATCTCATATTTCTCCTTACTACAATTAAAATTAATATAACTAAAATTAGGTCAAATAAGACACATATTCATATAAAATCGTTTTATCGATGTTTTTTTGTCCTGAGTTTACCCCTAAAGTGTGTAATGATACTGTTTTGCACCCCTCTCATATATTCCAAAAGTCATGGATGAAGTGTATTTTCCTTTAAAGAACTGTATGCAAATTTTCCCTTTAATACTTCAACCATGGAGGATCAGGGGTTTTCAGAAGTAATTTCAATATAATTTGTTTTAAAGCTTTCTTTCTTTCTTTCTTTAAAAAGCTACCTTAGTTCTATTTCAAAATCAAATGATGAACTGGCTGCCTTTACCCAATGGGAAGCTAGCCTCCGCAACATCAGGTTTCCAGTAGTTCTCCAATTAGTTAGTTTTAACACTGGAGACAAGGGGTCCAAGAAGCAAGGGGTAGGTAATAATTATATAAGCAGCTTGTGCGTATAGTAATCTCAACAGTAACATAGTAATATCTCACAGAAAACTTAGTAATATCAAAGAGAAAATCATAGTCTGTAACAGCACTAGCTCTTGTTCTACGCGTCAGTTCGTAAATGAACAAAAAACTGTATTTTACAATACTGAAGTGCAATTAATAAAATATATCATGTACAACATTAATTTTCTACTACTTTCAACAAAAAACCAATAAATAATCCTACAGTAAGAAATAGACGTAAAATCAGATCATCACAGCCGTCTGATAACAAGTGTGCAGTAAGGCATACACGTATCGTCATCATAAAAACCTGTATTGTTATAATTGCTGCCCAACCTTAAGGCGTATACGGGTCCACTTCATCATCATAAAACCTGGTATATATAACTATAAGTGGGTAACTTTGTGTGTTTCATATTTCTAAAGTGCGATAACAAATTTAAATTCTACATTTTAAAAACCTACCTACGATTTCCGGTGCCGATGAAACTAGTTGTGCCTGAAAATAAAAATAAAAATACAATGCTTCAACTCTTTATCCAAACACTTTTAGTATTTCGAAAAACTTCATTTCAATATTGAAATATAAGCCTTTATAATGTATCAGGTGAAAATTTCATCACATTGAAGAGTGAACGACTACCTGCTGAGACACTCTCTAGTTATTTAAATTTTTATTTACATGTTCTCTGTGTCTGAGTTGTAAGAGAGATCAACTTCTTTCCAAAAGAGCTTGGTTTTATCCCAATTGATGCCTAGATGAATACAGCTATTATTGGGTCTAGCTTCATCCTGGCTCTAAGATTGAACTCTAAACTGCGGTTTTAGGTTAAAATAGCTTTTAGGTCGGGTGCTAAAATAACTGTGTTTATAAAATATACTTGAAATGCTAAAATAAATATTTGTGAGACGTTTATAAACTACATAATAACAATTAAGATCATTTCTATTAACATTCTTAGTATTTTTAAAGTAATCCAGCACAAAAGTTAATAGTGTCTTTTTGTTAGACGTTTATAAAATACATAATAACAATCAAGATAATTTCTATCCACATTCTTAGTATTTGCGTATAACCCGAACGGGTAGTAAGACGCGGTGCTAATAATAATAATTCTTAGTATTTTTAAAGTAATCCAGCACAAAAGTTATTTGTGTCTAAATTCCCAAGAAGGTAGGAACACCCTCACACTTTTTGAGGGGGAGGGGGATCTTGCTTTGGGTGGAGATGGAAAGGACATATTTTTTTTATATTAATTTCTATTGAAGCAATTTATTCTAAAATATATTGTTGAGATTGTAGCCGTTATGACTTTTAAAAGACTCCAATAAGCTATTATCCTTGGCATTGAGGATAAATACAAAAATTATTTACTAATAATACTTTCGGTGGATAGGGGGATTTAAACCCACAATACACACCCTCTCTTCATAGGCTCTGGCTTTATAAATCTCCCTTGAGCCTCCAAATCCCATTAAACACGTTAATGAATAATTACCGTAGTCACGGAAGACGCTGTGCCTTGCGACGACAGCCCCACCACCGCTATGGCGACAAAAACTGGGGAAGATTCATCCTGATCAGATAAAATCTTCGACTGAACTCTAAACTGCTCGGCGAGCTGCTAAAAGCCATTGGTCATCCAAGGAAAGCCCTCTTTCACCGCTAATTGCTTTACGCTCAGATAACATTATTATATGAATTTGTTTTAAGTGGTGTGTGTTTGTGGGGCGACACTTAGTGTTACTATATTAAGTTATTGTGTTCTTTTTCACGCCACCTTTACCTTGACTCGGGGCCTTAACAAAAGGGTAGGTTCAAGGTTGCCCTTAGCAGACGCGAGGCCCTGGGTAAACTTCGTTTTTGGGGCCCCCAGACATCTTTCTCGACTACCCCCTTCTTCGCACACCCACTTCAAAAAAGAAATAATTAAAAACTTAATTTGTGTTCAGTGTTATTACAAAAGAGTTAAAACTATATACTAATTTTCAGCCCATAAGGTACCAGGAAGTGTCCTAAAAGGTAAATAAGTGTAATAATTAGTGCTAGAAACTGTGTTTTTATACATGTATGGAATGGTCTCTCCCCACCTCTCCTTCGTTAGTTTATTCTCCCTTTATAAAAGTAAAAAGAACAACTGTGTCAAGTTTGAATTAAATCGGTTAATTCGTTCAAAAGTTATCGTGTGACATATCCACCACACGGAGAGCTAGCTTCACTCGTTCAATAACTTAAGCCTTAAGAATAGGTTAGGTTGGTTTTTTAAATAAATTCTTACAATATTTTATAGATCGGCTTTACAGGGAACCTTCTATACGAGCGCGCAGTTAAAAATTTCCCACTCCAACTTGTTATTCTCCTATGTCACTTTGGCAAGCGCGGATATCCCCAAATCGAGGGGCCCTGTGCGGCCGCACTATTCGCACACTCCTAAGGGCGGCCCTGGGTGGGTTTTGGGGGTTCAAGCCCATTCCCAATTTATTGTTTTGTTCCTCCCAAATGTCTTGACTTGTGGATTATTGGTGTCTTATAACATTCACAACACCTACAACCGCAATTATGTCTAAAATAAATAAACTTTAAATTGCTTGAGGGATTTTAATCTTAAAATAAATTCTTGACATTTCTTGTTTTGAGGTCTCACCATAATCCACTGAGGTAGAAGAAACCTCTATCCCCCAACCAAAATCTGAGATACAACCTTGACTACTATTTGTCTATCTTCATGATCTGACATAATTAGCTAATCGAGGTGTAAGAGCCATTTTGATTTTTCCATTTATTTGAAGTGTTTATCGTACACTTTCTGAACCGACTGATTGTATCAGAAAAAGACTTATAAACTCACTTAAATCTAGAACAGACACAACATCCAGCCACGGCCGTTAATAATTCATACTTGTGAAAGGGAAAAACCCACATTTTACTGATGATAATGTTTTCGCCATGCCAGGAATCGAACCAGGGACCCATAGCTTAGTAGACAGAAACAGGCGCGAATTAAGGGGGGCTCAAAGGGTCAGTTGACCCCCCTGTGAAAGTTAGAGAATTAATACAAAAAACAAAATGAAAGTTCAAATTTTATAAAGAAAATACAACACAGATAAATTGTCAGTTGTTTTTTTAATCTTTCTACGAGCAACACTTCTGCCACTCGTGCGTTATTCGTTCACGTTTATTCAATGTCCGATACGACGCTAGCAAGTGTGGAAAAAATATTCGTTTTCATGTACGAATGAAAATAATTTGCCCCTCCCGGAATAAACCCCCCCCTCCCAGATTATTTCAAATACTCTGATACTATCGAATATGAAGCTAAACTATTACCTTAAATTAAACTCCAAATGACTTCTAATGCATTCTATTGTCAAAAATTTACCTGAGAAGACCGCTTTAAATAACTTCTAGACTAAAGGAATAATCTATAATTATATATTATTATTTATTATTATTATTATTATTATTATTATTATTATTATTATTATATATATATTTTATTTTATTAGCACCGTATTTACTACCCGTTCGGTTTTTACGCACTTACGCTAATGTGTCAATGGTAGGGTTGATTGTGAGATGAAATGGAAGACCTAATTTAACGTGGAATCCGAACCACGGTGGAGGTCCTAGCAGTCCCACATTCACAAGTTGTGAATAATACACGTCTTGTCAGTGGGAATGAGGGGAATTGGCAATCATATAAATGTGTGCCGGGACCGAGTATTGAACCCCGGACCCCCAGCATGGAAGTCCGACAGCTTACCCCTTGACCACCAGGTCATCGCATCATCTAACTTGCAGAAAATGTCAGGGGAGGAAAGCCATACAGCTTCTCAGGTCATCCAAATTACAAATGTCTAGGGGAGGACAACTCCAAATAGCTCTTAGATGCATGTCATTTGAAGAATTTTAGGCGAGGACCACCCCAAATAGTCTAGTTTCTGAAATAATTCAATTTTAAAAATATTGTTGGTGGAAGACCACTTCAAAGATTATGTTCTAGAGGTATCTAATCGTCGTAAAAAAAAATTAAGGTGAGGATCACTCTAAATAGCTTTGAGGGGCATCCAAATTTCTAAAATTTCTAGGTGAGGAACACTTTAAATGGCTTATAAAATAATATAATTAAAAAAAAACGAAGACTTCTCATAGCTTTTAGAATGAACAATTTTTCTAAAACATCGTTGAAGGAGGGCCACTACAAATAATTTATAAAAAATATCTGATTTTAAAAATTTGGGAGGATGACCACGGTTTATAACATACATAAGATCAAATATGAATGAGAAACTATTAAATGGCTTTAAACAGAAATCTAACATTGTAATTAACTATGTTATTTATAATTATGACAACCCTATGAAAATGATCTGGATCCGCGCCTGGACAGACACGCTACCGACTGAGCTATGTCAGACTGTAAGAGCTAGCTAGAGTGCACTGATTGCGTGGGGACAGATAATAAAAAACAGCTTTTATTCTAGAAATGTAATGGTACAACGGTCTTTATTTACAAGCCACAGCTTCTGTAATGCTGCAGAAACGATATTGTACAGACCCTTACCCAGATTACTATAGCAGGAGATGTGGGGAAGGGGGTAGAGGGTCGTTTTTACACCATAGTGACATGTAGTGTGAGGAAGTCTTCCAAGTGGAGGTGGCAGGAAATTATGTTAGTGTTGAATTCATCCTGAAGCAATTTAAAATGGTTTTAAAGTTATAACTAAAGCGGTGCACACGAATGCGGAACACTCATCCGAGCTCGGTAATACCCTTACACGAACTGAGGAGTAAAAATTAAATTCATAATGACTTTATTCCAAATGGAAATGAAGGTTAGGATTAGGCTAGTCTAGGTTAGGTTAGGTTAAATCAGGTTAGGTTACGCTAGGCATAGGTTAAGTTAGGTTAGGTTAGTTTAGGTTAGTGGTTGAATGGAATTACAGGTTGTTTCACATATTCTTGTGTACCAGCTGACAGGTATACCTTATTCCGCAATCCAAGCGCGCCCAATTATAGTTGTAGTTGTGTTGGAATGTTATAAAAAAAATTCCAATGAGCCAGTAGTATTGGCATTAAGGAGTAATTAAAAAACATTATTATTAATACTTTAGGTGTGGTGTGGGTTCATGCCCCAACATCCTCCTTCTCCTTCCAAGGTAAAACCCTTAAATTAGCGGTTCTCGAACTGGGGTACGCGGGCACCTTTCAGGGGTACGCGAACAGCTTCAAGGAAAGTTGGCAAAATGACAAGGGACTAATGGAAAACCCTAATGTTTGCTTTTAACTGGCTATTTCCACCCATCTCCTATTCTCCTATTTGCTCTCGCTGGAGTCCGATTTCTGAGAATTCTCAACCCTCTACTTGACACCTTCTACATTAGCAGTTATCTTGCTTATATTTAGATTAATTTGAGCATCTTTCCTGAACAGTCACAACTTGGTGACATACTCTTTCTCGCTCGATGATATTACTCAAACTCGCAACGCAGTTGTAGAGAGATATACTGCGGTAATGTCTATATATTAATTAGTTCCAATATATTTGTGTTTATGTATTATATATCGGCCAATTCATGACAATGTTACTCAAACGTATTATACGTGTTAAGGTGGCTTTCCAAACGAAATTATCTTGCTCGTTTGTATGAAATGAGACAATAAGTTAGAGTTTTCCTCTCTGACAGCAAGTGTGAGTTTATTGACAAATGTACTGTACATATGAACAATGGCTGAAGTATTTCAGCGACTGAATGAGATGAATAAAGGTCTGCAGGGTAAACACACACACCACCCTTCATGGTTCATGACAAAATGAAGGTTTTAAAAAAAATTTCAATTTGCAACAAAAGAAGTGGTGAAGGGACAACTGTAATTCTTTCCGTCTTTAGAAAATTGTGTAGAAGAAAATGAACTTGATCTTCATGATTCTATTGCCAACGACATAAGAGATTGTCTGGATTTGATTGAAGACTTTGGCGATTATCTTCCTGAGAATTTAGGGAGCGAGTTCTGGATGCAGTCACTTTTTCTAGAGCGGAAGACTCCAGTCTACAAAACGTCTTTTCAATTAAAGAAATTATTGAAACTATCCTGTGATGAAGCCCTCAAATCCAGTCTCAAGAAAACTTCTTTGGCAGATCTTTGGCAGACTTTTGGTTGCAAAGGCTGAACGGGTTTCCTCATATTACTATGCTATCAAATTTATTATGCTTTCTCACATTATATCTCTGTGATAGTGATTTTTCATTCATGGTGTACCTAAAAAATAAGTACCGCAATAAGCTAAATTTGAAGCCGGACCTCCTCTTGAAAAATTCAAATGAACAACCAGACATCAAAAAGTTGTGCCAAGCCATTCAACCCACCCCTCTCACTGAAAAACGTTAGGATTCATAATATAGCTTTGGACATAACTTTTTTTAATCTAATAGAAAAATACTTTGTAACTTAGGATAAAATTATTGTTACCTAAAAGAAAAAGAGTTTTTAGCTTGGGTATAAAAATGGTTGCGGCCCCGAAGAGTACGGGTACAAAACAGCGTAAGTGTACAGTTGTACAGATCACGCAAGTGTTTCGTGACCTTATGGTGCCTTCTTTCATCTCCAGAACAGCGCAAGGGGGTATGTGTTTAACTGGGTAGAAATTGTACAATCACGCAAGCACTTAACGTGGTTTTCAAGTTAGTGGCATAGAGCTTTTAGGGTAGGTTAGACTAGGTTAGGTTATGTTAGGTTAGGTTAGAGGACAATCAGGTTTCAAAGGGTGAAGTTGGACAGCTGTTAATTCCAGTAGCCTACGCATTCTTGCCGCCAAACAAAAGAAAGGAAACAGACACTCGACTCTTTACAGCAATTAAGAATTACGCTTTTATGTCCTGTCCTGCGCTGCGTCCTTTTGTACCCCGATCTTTTGCGCTGTTTTGTACCCATTTTCTCCTGTGCTTTTATGTACCCGCACTCTTCGTTAGAATATTCTATAAAAATAGTTTTTAGCTTGGGACAAAAGTTTTGTTATTTATTAAACGAGCGCTTCTAAGCCTGGGACGAATGATTTGTTATTTAGTTTAAAAAAAAAAGTTTGTATCTCAAGACAAAAATGGTGTCATTTATTAGAAGAAATCTTCTTTGCTTAGAACAAAAAAGTGGTTATTTATTTTCCTAAGCAATTTGTAGCTTAGAAAAAATGTTTTGGTACACAATAGAACACCGTTGCTTAGCTTAGGATAAAGTTTTCCTTTTTAAAATTAGAACGCTTGTTATCTTAGGACCAAAGTTTTGTTTCTAAAAAGTAAAACGCTTGCTAGGTTAGGACCAAAGCTTTATTTTTTAATAGTAGAACGCTTGTTATCTTAGAGCCAAAGTTTTGTTCTTTTATAGAAAGACGCTTCATGGTTTAGGACAAAAGTCTGATTATTTAATTTAAGAACTCATTGTAGCAAATAATATACCCAAAATAAAAATTAGGGCGAACTTATGAACAAATTATTATCCAATATATATATATATATAGAATACAAGTAAGCGTCTTCAATAATCTTGATGACAAGTGTTTTTAAATGTATCGATAACATTATAGAGTGTACAGAGATAATATATAGTGTTTACCTTCAGCAAAGTGTTTGACACTAGTGAAAAAATCCCTGTTTGATAGATAAGATTTGCTAGTGAAATTATTGCATCATGGTGCGTTTAGTTTTGTTTATTACAGTCTGATTATTTGGAGTGGTTGTAATTGATTTGTTTTATTATTTGTTTGCAAGGTTGATACGGGTTTTGCAACATCAAGAAGGTAATTAATTCCAAACTCTTTCATATGAGAAATACATAATACATTACAATCACACATCAGTTTAGAACAAAAGTTTCAAAAATCCGTTTTCAGTAAACCACTCTTAAATCCTCTGGAAAAATATAAACAATCTTCAGATATAGCCTATATTAAAAATAAATGTTAAAGCACTCTTAATAAACAATCAAATATTCAAGACTATTTCATGAGTAAGCTACCCTTAAGAATTTATTTTAGATACATTAAAATTCCATCATATTTTTCATTTAAAAAACTATCCAAATGGAAGTTAGCCCATATTGAACCAGTATCACAATTTGATTTTTTTGCCACCAAGTTTTCTGAAGGATTATTACCAAATTTTGTACTTGGTTTTCTATGTAATTAATTGACACATATGTGAAATTTAATGTTCAACTCTAGTAACAAAATTTGTTGGGATAAATAAAACCCAAGTTGTGCAATTGGTCTAATATAGGAAACTGGTTTCTTAATTTGGACCACTTGGGTTTACTAAATTGGGCCAATGGATTGAAAGATATAAACTCAGGACTTTCCATGAAATTTCAATGTTATATTAAATCTACAAAACTATAGAACACAATTAAGTAACATAGTCGAAAGAATCCAGGCATTACAATAATACCAGAAATACCAGTTGAAACACACAATAAAGAAAATGTTAGCGAACATTCACATTAAATTATATTCCAAATGAAATGTAGGACTAATGACGCTTTGTTTGACCTATTTATGTGTATTTGGTAATTAAATATAGATGTCACACTCGTTCACTACTGAAACCTCAGGCACTATTGGAAAGATGATGGCGTTCTTAATTTTAGTTGACTTTCTAATGAAATAAATGTCTATGGTACCGGCATTGTTCTTATCTTGAACAACCTAACCAACGTAATATACATCTTTACATTTCTCATCTTTTAAACAAACTAGAACATAGTCGTTTTCTTTAAGCTCATTACGATCAAAATCCTTAAAATCGTCTGTGTGGATTAAATCATCCCCACCAGAAGAAGAACCATTTGATACGACATTTTCATAGCTGTCATCGCTATCTAATTCAGTTTTTTTATTCTTGGAAACCGCTTCAGAAATCTTAGAGGCAAACAAAGCTCTTGGTGATTTTGCCACCAACTTTTCATTTGATTTTGATTTTTGTTTCTCCAAACTCTCTTTTTGAGGAGTGCTTGTAATGACTTGGGCATTCTGTTGTTTTCTTTGGTTGCAGGAACCAGTTGCTGCCTGAGGTACCGAAGAGACTTTACTCAGGGATTCAGTGAAACTTCCTAGTAGTGGAGTAGGTACGTCTTTGAATTCAGAGGCTTGCCTCTAAGCATCATAAGGAGCAAAATCGTGATCTAGGAATACGTGACGATTGACAGGCCAGATATCGGCGGCTTTAAAGGCATTTTTGGCAGTGCCCACTGTGGCTGCTCTACCATATGCTTCCGTAAGTAAGGCAACAATGTCATATTGGGTGACGTGGGTTTCCACGTGTTCTGTCGTAAAGCCTGTATGTAGTACCATCCAAGGGGACGAAAAAAGGCAACGCTAAGAGGTTGCATGTGGTGCGTTGCATGACTCATCAACTGCAGCATGATAATTTCACTATCCCACAAAAATAGAAGTGCCTCTAGGTTCTTGGTATGGGTTGCGTGTCCACCCAGAAGGAGCAGTACAGGGTATTCTCTTTAACAAACTACATTCTTCTTGAAGTGGCGGAACTACTGTATGAAAAGTTCTGGTGTTAAATACCCAATATCTGAAATCACTATTTCACTTCCTGCTGGAGCTCCTCTTTCTAACTCCGGTGCATATCGCTTTTTTCCAGCTTATTTTTCTTCAACCAGTATCCTACTCCTTTTTTCATTATCAGGAGATCTAGTGGCCACACACCTAGGGTGACGATCAGGGCATTTGTCACCACAGTCCGGTAGGTCCCGACAGCTTCAGAAGAATGTTCCTCTGAATCCCCCAGATGGCTCTAGCCGGTACTACATTGTTCAGTTTGTGGGCCCATGTACAAGCTACATAGCTGACAATGGAGAGTTATATTGTTTGGTAGTACGTTGTATTATCCGCATAGGTAAGTGGAATCTCCTCTAACCTATGCTTGTGATCTTGTTCATAACCTTTTGGGCTTTGCCCACCACCTCCTCCATATAAGCCGTGAAGTTCCTGTTCTCGTCCAGTGTGACTCCCAGGTATCTGACCGTATGGCTTCTCATGATTACCTTGCCGTAGATCTTAATGCTAGGATTCCAAATTAGCTTTCCCCTAAGCAACATTAACTTCATCTTCGCTGGTGCCATCTTCAGTTTGACACTTTTACACCAGGTGTCTAGACCCTCCAGTACCTGGTTGCTCTTTTCTTCTATGTTCTACCTAGACCCACCTTTCACAATTATCAGAAGGTCGTCTGCAAATATGACTACTTCATGTGTCTCGGAGAATGTCTCCAACATCGTTTATAATCCGATGTCCCAGAATACCGGTCCAAAGGCTGATCCCTAAGGACAACCTTTAGTTAGTACCTTCTGAACCTTTGCTCTTGGGCATTTCAGGGTAGCATAGCTGTTCCTACAGTAATCCTTGAAGTTCTTATATAGGCTTCCTGGACACTGCAAATCCCTCAGATTTTGAAACAATACTTGCCACCACAGGTTGTAAAAGGCTCCTGAGATGTCCACGAAGATACCTACCACATACTTCTCCGTGGCAGAGTCAATCAGCTCCATTGTCCTACAAATTGCATCCTCTGTAGACTTGCCCCTACTGAATCCATACTGTTGCTGGTGAAAACCTATAATCCTCCTATTCCTAAGCAGGCGTTCACGTAGGACTTTTACTTGAATCTTTCCCAGTGTATTTAACAGGCAGATTGGTCTGTATGACTTCGGAAGTTGAGGGTCTTTGTCCTCACCTTTGCTAAGCACAATCACCTCACTCTGCTTCCAGATGTTCGGAATTCTGCCTTGAGCGAGGCATTCGTTTAATATCCCAGCAAGATAGGGAGCTATGATGTCCATCGTCTTTTGAAGCACCTCAACCTTTATTCCGTTCGGCCCAGGTGCTTTATTTTTTCCCATTTTGGAAATGGTGCTGATAACCTCCTTCGGATTTATTGGGTCCAATAGCTCGTCATTTCTATATTCATCCCTTACAATTTTCCTTCTTAACTCTTCCTGTTCTTCCGTTCCTCCCTCCTCCTCGTCGTCAGGCAATAATGTCTTCATTAGAAATTCCGCAATCTCCTCCCAGCAGGTGTTTATACTGCCGTCAGCTCTTTTAAGAGTGGACATCATTGCCGGTGGTCTGATCTTCCATGAGGCTATCATGAAGGGAATGACCCATGGTCCCTGCTGTAGTTATTCCTTAACATATCTCTCCCAGCCTTTCCTATTTTCTACAGTTAGTCCATCCTCAAATGCCCTTTGTCTCTTTATATAAATTTCTAATAGGGCTACTTGACCTACTGGATCTCTACACCTTTGGTACCTTCTATGGGTCCTTCTTGCCCTTGACGTAGGCCCTGTAATCTATCGTTTCATGGTTTATTTACAATCTTAGTTTCCCTTTTCTTTAACTTAGCAAAAGAAGGAAGCACCCTCCCCATTGACGGTGAAGTACGCCTCACTCTCACCATCCAATCTTTATCCATTTCAGTCACCTGTCTAGTCACCCGTGACCTCAGGGGACCATTGATCCATGGACAACTATGGTTAGCTGAGCAGAAATGCGTACTGGACTGTGAGTCTCCAAATCTATATTTTGGAGTAAATGAACGACGCACGTTATGCTGGATAGCACGGCCAAACGACGAGACCACACCCATATTCATATCGGATGTCCAAAATGACGTCACCCCTCCATATGCTGAAAGACTACTAGCCATACTCAACGATCACCAAGCCATCTTCTCACCCAAGGACCTCTCCGTATAACCCGGATTGCAACCCACAACATCACCTTAAAAACAACCGAACGGATCTTCATCAAGACGTACCGTCATTCTGCCCTAAGGTGTGCCATCATCCAGTAACAAGTCCAAGAGATGAAAACGCAAGGCATCGAGAGCCCAGCCTGTCCGAGTACAACTCCCCAATTGTCATTGTTGAGAAAAAGGACAGAATTCTACGCTTCTGTATTGACTACAGGAGGATCAATGAAGCCACTGTTGACGCACCACCACCCTCAGTGAACCTCCATGACACCTTGCAAGACATTGGAGACGCCCAGATATTCTAAACCTTAGATATGAAGTCAGGGTACTGGCAAGTGCAGTTCACCGTCATGCCATTTGGACTCTAAAACGCTCCCAGCACCTTCCAAAGACTCATGAGCCAAGAGGTCCTACGTGGGTACATAGGGGAATTTTGCTTTGCCTACTTGTATGACGTCATAATTTACTCACGGACATGGGAGGAACATTTGAGTCACCTATCAAAGGTCCTGGAATGCTTCAATCTACATGGACTCACCTGCTCCCTAAACAAGTGCCACTTCGGGAAAACTACCTTGGAGTATTTGGGACATCTGGTAACTGCCGATGGAAACGCACCACAGCCACAGACCATCATGGCTGCTACTCACACCCCCCTCCCAAGAACCGCTGACAGCTAAGACAATTTCTTGATCTCTGTAATTGGCCCCGGGAGTTTTTACCTAAGATGGCCGAACTTACTACACCCCTGACCAACCTACTGAAGGCCAATACCCACTGGAAATGGTCCATGAAAATCGAAGAAGCCTTCCAAAAGCTAAAGTCAGAGTTTCACCTCTCAAGAGACCGAAATCAGGCTAAACTTTCATCCTTCAGACAGACACCAGTGGTACTGAACTTGGAGCCATCTTGTACCAGGACAACCCTGATGGTGGTCCGCACATTATTAACAATGCCAGTGCGAAATTCACTCCAACAGAACAGAGTTACCACAGCAACGAACAATAGTGTCTTGCCATGGTGTGGGCAATAAAAAGTACCGTCACTATCTAGAAGACCGGCCCTTTACCCTGCATACATACAACCGAACCTTAACTTGACATAATTCAATAAGGGACCAACGAACCAAGCTCCCCCGATGAGCTCTCCTGCTACAAGAATTCTGTTTCACAATAGAACACTGTCCAGGACGAGAAAATCAACTTCTCGACGCTCTGTCACGCCATCCAGATCCAGAACTCCCCGGACCCGAAAATAACGACTGGGACATCCCGAGGCCAAACAAGGGCCCTTGGACGAAGATGTTGTGGAAATGCAACAACAAGACGAAGAACGCCAGAAAATATATAGAAGATGGGAGACCCTAGCAGGAGATCAACCCACCGACCCGAAGGACGTAAATTTCCTGAACTCACACCGTGTTAAAGACACGCAAGTCTTTCACCAAAGCAATAGCGAAGAACTATTTCTACGCAATATCCAACCTCGGGTACTTTTACAGTACCACGACCACTCACTAGCTGGCCACCCAGGAGGAGAAGAAACATTCAGCGCCATCTTAAAAGGCTAAACCTGGACAGGGATCCACTGGGACGTGAACGCCTACCTTAAAACTGCTTGCTCTGCGCTTGCCGGAAGGTCGGACCACCACATTTTTTTTCATTAATCCTTACATTCTGCCCAGTGCCTATTCTATATACTGAGGCGCTATTCCTACATTAAACTGTTGTTCCCATTTTTACCCTTATACCATTTTTTTAACTACATGTAGATTTAAACACTTAACCTAATCGTCCGTAAACTCCCATCAAAGACTATACCCTACTATCTCACACTATAGTTGGTCCGCCCCGGGTATTTAATGCCCCCGGTACCCCTCGCCGCTCCGCAGACCCGCGACCGCCTGGGACCATGTTTTCAGGGCCGCGGGTCCAAGTCTCGGCGATGAGCATCCCCCTAACCACCACCTGGGGAGGCGCCCTACCGGAGTTTTCCCTCCGCCTACTTTCTATAGACCACTACCAAGGACCTATTCTAACTTAACCTAAACTAATACTTATACAAGGAATTTTTCACTACTGTATTACAATCACTACACACTACTCTATTTTAGCTGGCTCTTGTTGTCCTTCTCCAGCACTCATCTTCTTCCATGCTGCCATCGTTCTCTTGCTTCCCAGCTGGAACCGGGACTTCCACTAGTTCATCAGCAGTTTTCACCACTGGCATCCAGCGGGAATCCACCATCAGCTGGGCTCCGGCTTACCAGGAGCCATTCCTGAGTCTGTCCGGCCGGCTTGTAAACCCACCTAGACTACTCATCTATTCTATTCTATCCCTACCAGTTTCTGTCAAGGAAGTCCCCTTCATCCGTCTCGTCTTCACTTGTCGTCACATCCATGTCCATACTCGTCTCGTCCAAGTCTTCTTCCAATTGGTCGTACCTAGTTCGTCGTAAGTCCCTAACGTATCTGTCCTTCTCCCTAGCCGACGCGTTGTCTGCTATTTTGTCTAGGAAGCCCCACCTTTCCACGTCGCGCACTATATGGTAGATTGCACACGCCTGCAGGGGAGTCTGCAACTCCAACCTTGCTTCCCGCGTTAGAACACATTCCAGCACGACATGTTCCGGTGTAGACTCCTTCCCGCAGTCACATCTATCGTCAACTGTCATCCCTAGCCTGTACAGGGCCGCCCTGTATGGTCCATGACCAGTAAGGAAGTGAACCAATCCTACTGAAGGCTCAAGATGTTCCATGGCCAACCTTTCCCTAATACTAGGGAAGATCCGGTATGTCCTCCTGCCCTTCTCACTTCTATCCCAGTTCACTTGCCACTCGTCCAGGAGAGACTCCCGGATCAGTCCCTTAGTATTGACCCCTTCTCTCGTTAGGGCCTCCACCTTATTTAATCTCCCTTTCCTGAACCAATACAGAGCCGCCCTCCTTCTTACTTCCAAATCTAAAGGCCAGATACCAAGAGCAACACTTAACAAGTCAGTGGCCACCGTTCTAAACGCTCCAGAGAGTCTAAGCAATATATTTCTCTGCAGACTCTTTAACCTAGTACTCTGCACTACCTGCCTCAGCTGGAAAGCCCAGGCACTAGCCCCATAGCCCACGAGCAAGCAGCGCCTGATGATACGTTCTTATACACCGCATGGGCAGCCTAAACCTGCCCATTCCAATATTGATTATCTTATTCATCAGTCTTAGGGCCCTACCGCATGCGCTCTCTACGTGTGCCATAAAGTTCCTCTTCTCATCAAGTATTACTCCCAGGTACCTGACATTCTCACTTAGTCTGATGGTCTGTCCGTCAATCCTGATACTTGGGTTCCTCTTAAGAGCCCCCCTAAACAACACGTAAGCCGTCTTCGCCGGTGCCAAGCTCATCTTTACTCGTTTACACCAGGAGCTAGGCCCTGCAAGCACGGCCCCGCTCCTGGTCTCTAGCTCCACCCTCGAACTAGCCTCGACTATGACGAGCAAGTCATCGGCAAAAGCAACCACTCCCGCCGTTTCATGGAGGGCTTCAATTTCCATCAAACCAGGCTCGAGCCCTACGTCCCAAAAGACCGGTCCACAGACCGACCCCTGGGGACATCCCTTAGTCAGCTTTTTGCTAATCTTGGTTCCTGGACACCTCAGGGTCGCATACCTATCTCTACAATAATCTCTAAAGACCCTGTAGAGATCCCCCGGGCAACGTATATCCCTCAACCTCTTAAATAAGGCTGGCCACCAAAGATTGTCAAAGGCTCCTGAGATGTCCACGAACAGCCCTACTACATATTTCCCCGTACACCTATCAATCAAATTCATTGCCTCGCAGATAGCATCCTCGGTAGACCTGCCCTTCCTAAAACCATACTGTTGGCAATGCATACCGACAACTCTCCTATGCTCTTCCAACTTGTCGCACATTATCCTTTCTTGCAGTTTTCCACACACATTAAGCAAGCAAATCGGCCTGTATGACTTTGGAAGTTGCGGGTCCTTGTCGTCACCCTTGTTGAGTATGATGACTTCGCTCTGTTTCCACGGGTTTGGCACCCTCCCTTGAGCAGTACATTCATTTAACAGCCCAGTCAGAAAGGGGGCTATCTGCTCGCTGAGCTCTTGAAGCACCTCGACCCTGATTCCGTCGGGCCCAGGTGCCTTCTTCCGCTTCATTTTGGCAATGTATCTGATAATCTCGGCCTGGGTTGTTGGAACGATCCTATCCTCGTTCTCATACGTCTGAGTCATTTCTCGTCTCCAAGTCTCCTGTACCCCGTCATCCAGCCCGTCATCGTCCGGAAGCAGAGTTTCCATTAATAGTTCTGCTGACTCCTCCCACCCTAACGTCATGCCCCCTCCCGGCCGTCGAAGCGTTGAGATCATAGCTGGGGGTCTAACTTTCCCAGTCACCATCTGGAACGGAATCCCCCAGGCGTTAACTCTCAATTCCTCCTGGATATAGCGTTCCCAGCCTTCCCTCTTCGCCGCGGCCAGGGAGGTCACATATTCTTCCCTTTTTATCCTATACCTGCCCAAAAGATAATCCCTAGTCTCCAGGTCAGCCTCCGCTTGGTATAGTCTTCGAGCCCTCCTCGATGCCCCACAGGGAAAAAACCACTCAGACCTCGACAACCACGTGAACCTTGGGAAACAGACGCCCTCGATCTCATGGGGCCATACCCACCTACCGGCCGAGGAAAAAGTTTCATACTCTTCCTAACTGAACTATTCTTTCGCTGGACAGAAGCATATCCCCTTGCCTCGTCTGAAGCTCTAGCATTGATATGTACCCTCGAACAACAGGTATTTCCGCGATGGGGATACCCAAAGGTGATACTGTCGGACAACGGAAGACAGTTTCATAGCAACTCTTGGACAAGCGCCTGCCGACGCTGAGATGCAGAACCCTGAAACAAGCCAGTATATCACCCCCAGGTCAACCAAGAGGAGAAATCAAGAGCTGAAGAAAGGTATCAGGTTACGCATCTCCGAGAATCACCGGGAATGGGACCTTCATCTCCCCTAAATCGTGTTCACTCTACGCTGTAGAAGAAATGAGGCGATAGGTATGATGCTGAGTCAGATCTTGTATGGGCATACCCTACGCCAACCTGGAGAGTGGAGATTCTCCATTATAGATCATCAAGATGGCCTCAAAGATCACAGCATACTAGATGATCCTATCAATAATGCTCAACAGAGAGAAGAAAAATCCAGAAGTCACCAGAAACACTATCAACAACCGTACATGCAAGAGCCTAAAAGGAAGTCATCACAGTTTAAACGTCTTGACCAAATTCTTGTAAAAACTTAGCATCTCTCCAATGCTGTTGAAGGATTCCACACTGACTTCGCCCCCAAATGGGACGGACCATACATGGTGGAAGAAAGGTTAGGGTAGTATACTGGGTAACTCACCCAGATGGTCAACGAAAAAAGGTACATCGTAGGGGCAGATACGACCCCCCCTCCACCCGAAGTCAATGGCCACCCAGGAAGAACTCCCGGAGGCCCCGCCTACCAAACCACCAGCCTCAGATACAAACCATCGACCCGAACCTCCTTGCAGAGTCCTTCGGCCTCAACCCAGGCCAAGTTCCAGTATCCGCGACAGATAGGAAGAACGAAGACAAAGTTTAGTGACGTGTGGGGCAACATTGCCCACCATAAGTGTACATAAAGTTAATAATCAATATAATGTAGTTATTCCCGCAGAGTGCGTCTTATAATCACCTCCATCGACTGTTCATTATCGTTCTATTTACCGACCGATAAGTTGTTGTTAATAAGGTTGACCCAGAAGTCTTTGCCTACGTGATAAGGTAGTTAATTATAGTTTGAACTCTGGAAACAATAACAATGTGTCATGCATGTATCTTGTGTTTAGTATGTATCTTTATCACCTTTGTACGTAGTCATTAAGTAGTTGTTAAGATGTGTCAATTCTATTATATCAATCAAGAAGTGGATGCAAGAGCTCTTTCGCGAGTATGGGGGGGATTGTTACCACCTCTCTACTCTTTCACTCTCCCTGTAACGCTCTTGCATTCCCAAAGCGGTCCATCATGCTCTACCCCTCTCCACCCCTTCACTGTTCAACCCCTCAGGGGCTAGGCTAGCATCAGTAATCTATTGCACAGCTACGCGCTGGGCAACAACCCCCGCGGGGGAAATAAGACACAGTTAAGTGTTTGTGTGTATTTTTTCTCTCGTCTAAACTGCCCATCATATCCTCCCTTCCTGCCCGGTTCACCACGGTAACTTTCCGAACCTTCCTTCCTAGCTGGTTTACCACGGTAGCTCGCTGAACCTTCCTCCCTGCCCTGTTCACCGCGATAATCCCGAACTCCTCCTACGTCGCCGTGTAGCTCACCGAACCTTCCTCCTGCCCGTTCACCACGGACTCGCGAATCTATCTTGCGCCTACCGTCGCCGTACTCACCGAACCTTCCTCCCTGCCCGTTCACCACGGTGACTCGCCGAATCTATCTTGCTGCCCTACCCGGTTCGCCGTGGTAGCTCACCGAACCTTCCTCCCTGCCCTGTTCACCGCGGTAACTCACCGAACTCTTCCTTGCTGCCTACCCGTTCCCGTGGTAGCTCACCGAACCTTCCTCCTGCCCGGTTCACCGCGGTAACTCTCGAATCTATCTTGCTGCCCTACCCGGTTCGCCGTGGTAACTCACCGAACCTTCCTCCTGCCCTGTTCACCGCGGTAACTCGCCGAATCTATCTTGCCTGCCCTACCCGTTCCCGTGGTAGCTCACCGAACCTTCCTCCCTGCCCTGTTCACCGCGGTAACTCACCGAACCTTCCTCCCTGCCCTGTTCACCGTGGTAGCTCACCAAACCTTCCTCCCTGCCCGGTTCACCGCGGTAACTCGTTGAATCTATCTTCTGCCCTACCCGTTCGCCGTGGTAACTCACCGAACCTTCCTCCCTGCCCTGTTCACCGCGGTAACTCACCGAACCTTCCTCCCTGCCCTGTTCACCGCGGTAACTCACCAAACCTTCCTCCCTGACCGGTTCACCGCGGTAACTCGCCGAATCTATCTTCCTGTCCTACCCGATTCGCCGCGGTAACTCGCCGAACCTTCCTCCCTGCCCTGTTTACCGCGGTAACTCACCAAACCCTACCTTCCTCCAAGTTTCCTTCCTACCGCACTCAAATGGGCCTTACCAAAAAGGGTTCGTGATTACTACGATCAATCGGGGATGACGACAAACTATGTATAAAAAAGGGAAAATTATGATATTTTTATTTATAAATTTTCATATAAAATACTAGGAAAGTATAAATTCTTTGGTCCCAAAAACCTGGGAAAATTGAGAATTTCGAAATTTTAACTTGAATCAGCCATGTTTGAATGTGTTTTAAAAAAGAGATTGTTCTAGAAGAAATAAGCTGGACTTAAAACAATTGTTTCTAATTATTGGTTATCCTTGAGAATATATTTAAGGTGAAAGGATCCCAGAATTTACGGTCAATGTTTAAATATGAGGCTTACGTATTGTATAAGGGCTATTAAAGACATAAGTATCTGCCATTTACAAAAGCTACTAATACTACTACATAGATATATACATACATACCTAATCACTCCGTTCCCTGATGTGGGTAGGCAAGAAACTGCATTTAGCTAAAATAAAAACACCATACTTAATCCACCCTCACTAACTTTCTCCACACTTCCCTATTCTTGCACACAACCTTCGCTTCAACAACATCCATATAACTAGTATTACAAGATTATTATTATTATTATTATTATTATTATTATTATTATTATTATTATTAGCACCGCGTCTTACTACCCGTTCGGGTTATACGCACTTAACGCTGATGTGTAATAGTAGGGTGATTGTGAGATGAAATGGAGGACCTACAGTTTAACGTTGAATCCGAACCACGGTGGAGGCCTGGAATTCCATACATTCACAAGTTGTGATTAATACACGTCTTGTCAGAGGTGAAGGAAGGGTTTGGCAATCAGAAAAATCTGTGCCGGGACCGAGGATTAAACCCCGTACCCCCAGCACAGAAGTCTGACACCTTACCCCTAGACCACCAGGTCACCTCATACACGTTGTTTTATTCTTTCTCTCTTTTACACATTCATCTACACTCTACAACATTTAGCCACATCCAAAATGGCCTGATCCACACACTCTACCTTCATATATTTCCTTTACTCACCAGATCCACACTCATCCTCCCAACGTGCCCAAACCAATGTAAGACGCTTCTTTCACACTGACCTATTGGATTCTCTTCCAAACCATACTTCTTCAACAACCATTCATGCATATGATCATCTGATCGTTGAGATATAGTTTGAGTGGTGGTGGAACCGGTTAGGAGGTGAAGGGGAGTACAAGCTGGGCATTGCCTCAGTTGGTAGAATATTGTCTCTCAACTCCTGTAAAAAAATCTGCCAACCCTTAGATTTATTTCCCTCCCTCTAATATTAAATGATTTGGAGCTGAAAGATGGCCTTGCATCAAAATAAAATTAAAAAACAAATCACAACTGTAGCAAGTTTGGTTAAAATTACTAAATTTATTTCGAAACTATAAAAAGGTAAGTAAATTATTATTATTATTAGCACCGCGTATTACTACCCGTTCGGGCTATACGCACAAGATAAGTAAATTATATGATAGTTTTAACAAGCTCTTTATTTTGACCAACAGCCAATTAGCTGTCGAGTTACTAAGGATCAAGTCAAAATGTGATAACAAGAAATCTGGAAAGTCGTTGCTTTGCATCCCACTCTGTATACAAACTGTCGAGATAATGTTTTTTTCTTAAAACTTTTAAATGCTCATTCTATATGTATTTTATTAATTTTCCTACAGATAAATATAGGAGTATATTTTGAGAGCTGCTGTCATTTGAATTATCTTTATAGTCTCAGCCATAAATAGATTGAATTCAAATTTCAAAAATCTTCTATGTGATTAGCAAACTAAATGGCTTATATGGATTTTTCTTGTGGGTCCCACACAAATATATTTTATTAACTGTCCTCTTTCACAAAATACGGTTCTACCACCTGTAAAGTAAAAATAAAGTACCAATTTTCATTGTTGACTAAAACGTGTTTGTAATTTATCATCCTCTTATCACACCATGTTATTACTTTACTTGATGACAAAGAAAAGCATAAGAAAAAAAATACTACCCTTGAAAAATAAACTTCCTTCAAATAGTTTATAGGAGTATCCAGGGTTCAGAATTTTACACGGGAAGTAACCACGGGTACCTCTCATTTGAGCATCTCCACTTCAAAAGAGCTTCCGGAGTTCCTTAATATATCCATTTTGAACAAAATAAAGCCATTTTCGAAAACTTTCAAATGTTCAAAAGCTAGTCATCAATAAACTACCCGTAATCACATTGTTAGAATTACAATCTCAATTTTGCCTCAAAACAGGACCATATAACATAATATAAATATCAAGATTGAATTAAATTTATCAAATTTTTAGGCTGTACCCTGAAGGATGGACATACATGCAGACGAACAAATAGACATAGAGACAGACCCGAATAATGTAAGACCTATATTTTTTAATTAGTGGGGAGATTCTCTTCAAGATCAATCCTAATTTCAAGGTATATGATAAAGTAAAAAGACGTTATTAACATGGATCATTTTTGTTTACTACATTTTATTTAATATAATATATGCAATATATACATAATTAAGTAGTTCCAACGATGAATGTACATAGATTATGGAATTATGTAGTTTATAATACATTGAAATTTACATTTTCGAAACTATTAATTGTTGTCAATGTGGTGACAATCAAAATTTAAAAACTTGTATTTCTATCAATATACACATCTAAATAACTAAATAAATTATATTAATAATTTATAGAAACAAAAATATATGATTTTCAACAAAATAAATAATAAATTGTGAAGATTTTAATATTTGCTCAATTAAATATTTTGTGTTTTTCAGTTCAAAGTTCAAAATCTATTAAATTACAAACACATGCATTGCTAAAATAATATTTATGTTAATATGATTGTATTAGAAGGAATACAACATATTATGTTAAGGGTGGCTCTTAGTCTGAGCCTATGGGTTCGTAAAGTTTAATTTCCCTACATTACTATTTGAAGTATGTGACAGGCTGTTCAAATACTGATGGTAGCTTTCCCGAATAATCCACATGGAAACTTGCTGTTACATTTTCAAACTAAGAGTTTCCATGGATCCCTGGTAGCTTTCCCAAATAATCCACATGGGAACTTGCTGTTACATTTTCAAACTAAGTGTTTCCATGGATCCCGTTGACACCAAACTCGCCCCTTTCATCTATTCAACAGAAATAATAATATATATTTAATTAAAAAATTATTAGTAATGATTTAACTATGTGATAACTCAGATAACCACGCTCCTAACCATGTCAAACACAATTTCTCCTATTTTTTCAACAACTAATCTGTTTTTAAGGTGGTAACAGTTTAATCATGGCTACAATACAATTTTCATAGGAAAGGCTTTCTGACAACTAGAAACGTTACTAGCTCTACTTTCATTTAGTCGTACGTCAAGTCATGTGATCTGCTACTGTACCGTTTTAAAAATCTATCAATTCTTATAAAATATCACAAATAATGTTGTAAAATGTTATCAATGTTGACAGCAAAAAAAAAAGTTTGTATTTTCTAAGTTTCTCCCTAACAGAATCCTACTACAGAAAAGTGTGCTCGTGAATTATTCATTGTTAAACTAGGTGGACAGAATTGGGCTCACGGATAGTATTCCCGAGAAGGACGTGTTTTTATAGCCTAATTTCTCAGGGGAAAGCTTGTGATTTAGTCCATACATATGTCGGTGTCTAGTAACGCTTATGTCATCTTAATGTTACTAAGAAACCAATATCAAGCTAGTTTCAGGGTCAGTCACTTCAGTGTTGCTGTCGTCGGATGACGTATAGTATGATTTTGGTAAGAAAAACAGTAGAAGTTAGTTACTAAAGTTACTAAAACCATCTTAATACATTCATACATCAAGTCATGTAATATCCAGCTACCATTTTAGATATATATTATCAATACCTATAAGATAACATAAATTATATAGTAAAAGGTTATCAATGTTGGCCGCAAAGAAATATATACTGTTCTTCCAACCATTTTTGAATTTTCCTTTTTTCAAAAGGGCTGGCTTCGTTTAACAATACCAATAACTGATAATCTGTATTCTTAGAAAGAAAGACATGTGGTTATATTTTTTCCCCAATACAGTTTGGTGTTTAAAGGAATGGAGTTTGAACAGTTAATTTAATATCATGATGGGTGCCAAAAAATGTGATCCGGGCTGTGAAAATAAGACATCTCCCCGCTATCGGTTTCCTGTGTATGAAGAACTTGTTTATGAAACGTGGATAAGGTGGATAAAAAATGACAAAATAACCAGTTTCCTTATATATACTTTTAGTTCTCTAGACTGGTGTATATCCTTCATGTTCTCCAGTGTTCTGTCTTCGAGTTATTATTTTCATTGACTTAACTTATTAATAAGTGATTTTTTGTTCAAAATGATATTTTATTGACCCAGAGACTTCTTTTGAAAATGTAATTTTTACTTACCATAAAAGCTATTTTTTAATTATAGGTAGTAGAGTTTTAGCATATCATTTTACACAAGGGGGTTGCTATATAGAATATAAATATGTCCGTCTACAAGGCCGTAGTCAGGGGGGGGTTTTCGGGGTTCAAACCCCCCCCCCCCCCCGAAATTTTATGAACAAAATATATATGACTTTATTTATGGTTCAAACAATATCAAAATTAAGGTACAAGTACAAATTAGTGGGCTGTGTTACCATAAAAAGCACTTCAGAGAGCATCTAGAGGTGTTTATTATTTATAATTTTTTCTAGCCTTCGGCAGTGAATGGGTTGTGTTGCCATAAAAAACACTTTAGAGAGCTTCTAGAGCGGTTTAATAACTATAATTTGTCCTAGCCTCCGATAGTTAGGGGGTAGTGTTGCCATAAAAAACACTTCAAATAGCTTCTAGAACAGTTTTTTATTTATAATTTTTTCTAGCCTCGTCAATTGGGGGATGGGCCCACCAAACCCCCCCTGAAATTATTGGCTGGCTACGGCCTTGTCCGTCTAGATATTCAAAATATAAAAAAGGTTTTGCACAAAATGAACAATCTAAATTTCTTCGTATTTAAAGAATGATTCCGCCAGTTTCTTGCAATTCCCTATTTGACATATGAGTGGAAAATTTGAATAATTCGAGATTTCAAGCCATGTTAGCTTTTATTTTACAAGAACTGGGCAGCGTATTGTTTTATGAAACCTTTCTAAACAGAATTAAAGCAAGAAATATGAGTTTTGGTCAACAAATTGATAAG
Organism: Timema podura; assembly: GCA_033556935.1. NCBI lineage: Eukaryota > Metazoa > Arthropoda > Insecta > Phasmatodea > Timematidae > Timema > Timema podura. The sequence continues at coordinate 17,997,726 of JAVRXN010000003.1, forward strand.
AGATGGGATAAAGTGGCAAGACAACGAGAACGATTCCTGAATGATTATTCATCCTGGCTTCAAGGAAATATTACATTTTCTGTGGTTGTATTTCAAGCTTTCTAAAGTACGTCAACACAAGATAGTAACATTAACAGCCCTGGTAGGCCTAAAAATCTTTTGTGTCTGTGGTCCTAAAGCTAGATCACCAAGAATAAAAAGCCTTCTACACTCAACCAACCGAGAAATTAAATTATGAACGGAAGGAAAAGGAGACTCCGCAGCTATATAGGTATAAAAAGGTCTGTTTAGGATTTCCTAAAAGATGTACCACAATCAAGAAGGCACGCAAATATTTACATCATAAGCCAGCTTTACTATCTGCCGATCAAGCGCTTGCTTTAATAATGGATGCCAATCTTTCAACACGCCAATAAAACCGCATGTGCCAACAAGCTAAAGACTTAAATTGTAAATTATATCCACTTTATTACAAGATTAAAGAAGCTAAACAATTATGTTATCACCATGGAATTACCCAAACAGAATTAACAGCTGACTTATCACTCAAGTCGCTGATTGATCACACATTATCACGGCTAGGTAAAATTTTACAAATACTTGAGAGTTTGCATTTGACCGAGAAAAGTATTCTCAACATAATCATAAAATAGGGCTGCGATGGATCAGAAAGAAAATAGATACCAACAAATGTTTTCTGTGGAACATTTTACCGATTAAAGTCTATTTAGTATTTCTATGGTACCTATACATATTCACTCAGGAACTGAGGAATCTAGAACTATACTTTGGCAAAATTCTGTTCCATCTTCGACAAGACACTGACGCCCCATCAAATTAGTATTTGCCAAGGACTCAGTATACGTGATAACCACAGAAGTTAGGAAAATTGAGAGAAAAATCGTAACACTTTCATCTTCCAAAACACTTGTTAATGGCACGCAAGTTACTGTAAAGTCTACATTGATATTTTGCATGATAGATGTTAAGCTCTATAATTCCGACTCATCATGTGCTTCAACAAACACATGTTACTTGTGTGGGGCTAAGCTAACCGAAACGAACAACGCTAACACAATATTTAAAAAAAGGAAGTAACAAATATTTCCTTTCTTTTGTATCATCTATATTCCCGGATTCGATTATTTTAATGTGTTCTTCACATTTCTTATCGTTTAGAAATAAAATAATGACAAGCCGGAAGATCAAAAAAGAAAGTAAAAGTAATTTAAAAGAAGAAAGAAGTGCAAGAAAAGATTAAGGGTGAATTCGGCTTGATAAAATAGATATACCGAAACAGCAAACTGCGAGCATGACTTATGGCAATACGGCTTGAATTTTTTTTATAAATGCGGTGAAATCTAAAAAAATAACAGGAGTGAATTTAGAGCTAATCAAAAGATTTAACGTTATTTTAGAATGTTTAAATTGTTGTTTAAAAATAAATTTGGAGAAGTTTGACATCTCTAGAAACTCTCTGAAGTGCTTTTTATTTTAACACAGCCCCCTAATTTGTACTTGTACATTAATTTTGATAGTGTTTGAACCATAAATAAAGTCATGTATATTTTGTTCATAAAATTTCGGGGGATGGGGGGATTAAACCCCAGACCCCCCCACCAACCCCACCCCTGACTACAGCCTTGAGCTCGCTGCTAGGGTTGTTGAGAAAAAAGAGCCCTGTTGGAATCTTTATTTTATATAAGTTATGGTGGGTTTTTTTTAGACCGCATTTCTCGCTTACCGAGGCAGCCCTCTTAGTACATATAATAAAACAACCTTTGAGTTTGAGCAATGACCTTCACTTTCGTGTTTCAAGATTCTGCCATTACCTGTACACGGTGCCTATAGTCTGGCTTACCAGTGATAGGGAGGTCAAGGGTCGAATCCAAGACGGGTGTACTGAGTGTATTATTATTTTAAATGGCTTCCCTCCTCCCTACACATATAAATATACATTTCCCCTAGACGCTTACCTCCCTCATCCCTAATCCATTAGGGTAGTTAAAAATGCAGATATTCCGGACGAGGAGTAAAATGCCGTGTAAAAAAAACACACCATAACTTATATAACATATTTTCCATGACCTAGCGTATCAATACATGAGTGTAGCATTTAAACAGTTTAAAATACCCACTTTGGTGGCCGCATGGTCTAAGGCGTCACTCTCGCAGTAGACATGTCCATGCCGATGATGGGGAAGTTGAGGTTAGAATCTCAGTCGGGTGTAGGCCTACTGAGGGTGTTTTTTTCCTAAATGGTTTTCCACTCTATCTTTATGCAAATGTGGGTACACTTCCTCTTAATATAGCCTTCTTCTCATCATTAAAACTACTAGTGTATTTAGTACATAAGCTTATAGCCCAGGCGGTGCTAAAAATAAGTTGAAAATAGTCCCAATGGCTGGTGCAAAGACCCTTCATACCTTGAAATGCGTACTCTGGCTATGTGTATAGGATATCATAGACGGACCTCGGCAGGTGATCGGCAACCAATGCCTGCATCTTCTCGGGCCATGTGACAGGAGTGTAGCGGGGAAGAGGGAATGTACGGCTCACAGCATCCGATAAGGTGCGGAGAATGGCAGAAAAGTCTCCTCCCTGCCAATAAGTACACTATTAGTCGAGCTGTTAGAAGTCCCTGATCAGTTTTTGTCTAGTTTATTAACAATATGGCTTTCTTGTTTCTTTAAAAGTATTTAATTATCAAGCAATGATTTAAAAGTCCATTAACTTATCAAGTGTAAAAGCATAGAGTGCACTATTTATAGATAGATAGATAGATAGATAGATAGATAGATAGATAAATAGACCAATAGACATATAGATAGGGGATAATTTATTTTTAAAGTACTGTAGTATTAAACATTAAATGTACCACAACAAACCCAACATCTAAAGCAACATTTTAAAACTTATTAAAATTGGTTCTTGAAAACCATTTTGGAAATAAAAATATGTGTGAATGAATTACTATTAGAGCTTTACCAGTTGGCTGACAAGAAAACTTTCTCCAATACTTTGTAAAACTCCTATGATATTGGTTAATGTCTAAACTGTAGACATATGCCACGTTTTATCAACGTTACTTTGTTTGGAATTGAATCGGTAAGACTCTATTCCAATTAACAACTTCATTTAAATATAATTCTTGTATTTATATTATTATTATTGTATCCAAGGGCGCTCATGGGGCGTTTCCCAATGGGGGTCGGATTTGAGTCTCATCTAACAGGAGCGTGGTACCCCTAGCCCCTCCCCGAGAGAAAATTTCAGGAATTTAACCTAACGGGAGGGAATTTTAAATCATCTGAACATAATTATGAACAAATTACATGAGTTTCAAGAGCCAATTTTCTCAACAACAACAAAATCTGAAAAAATTAACGAAAAAATAAAATTTGGCTTTAGCTGAACCCATTGAAAAAAACAATATATTTTTACAAGTGTATTAAACAAAATGAAAAGAAAGCTGCTGAAGAGCGAATGGAAAGAAATCTATATTTTTATAAATTTTATCTCTGTTAACTTGGATATTGATGATTTAAAGTTATTAATAGCAAATTGCAGCTATATCCCAAAAACACAACTTTATTCTTTCATAAAAATTAACAAAAAAAAAAATTGCAGAGTGTTAAGTGGGGTTGAAGCCCCCATTATCACCCGTTTATGTGCAGCCATGATTGTATCAAAGGGAGCTCATAGGCTTGTCAGCGGAGGCTTTTCTCTCATCCCCAATTTTCAACCTCATTGTTAACAGTCCTGCCTAAGTGTTTCACCAAATATTCTCGAACAAAAAGTGCCTGTACCTGATTCTTAATGGCGTATCTCAGGCTAAGTACCCTCTGCTCGAAGTAGTCCTCACCATAATCTGCCTTAGCCTCTTCGCTCATCTCGTTCCACATCTGTCTCGCTTGGCCATAAAGCTCCTCGTCTGTGCATCCTGACCCTGTGGAAGAAATGAAGATGTATCGGGAACCATTGTCGGACTTTGCTTGATAGCACTTCTCTTAAAGTTCCCATTAAACCACTATTTCAGCAGTGATTCCCATTAAACCATTATTTCAGAAGTAATCCCCCGGGGACACTCATTTGTGCTAACCGCCACTCCGCATTAGCACCTCATTTCTCACAAGGTCACTGTAGAACCTACCCTGTGTTTGTCCGGGAACAAATCTAATCTGAACTTACAGCTGGTGTAGTTCCCTGGCTCCACCAGTACGACGTCCACCCCCCACTTCCTCATCTCCAGGCTGAGGCATTCACTGAAGGCCTCCACCCCCGCCTTCACAATGCAGTAGGGTGACTTGAAGGGTGAGGCTACTCGACCCTGAATGCTCACCACATTGATGAAACGACCTAGACAAAGGCACATAAGACATTGCTCTCATTAGTATCTCTCACATAAAAAAATAATCTTAGTTATATCTTTGCTGCGGATCTCAATTATTATAACTATATATAATGCAACTTCCGTTTACCATGAAAGGTCACAAGCTTACCTTGCGTGATTCCATTATGTTGTAGCTTATAAGAAAGGACTATAGCGAAATTCACCAAAGAAAGACTGCTTGATCCCCCTATGGTGTAGCTTATAGTTATAAATTATAATATAGGGCTATAGTGCAATCCATCAGATGAAGACTGCTACCTTGATTGGTTCATCTATGGTATAGCTTATAAGATAGGGTCCCAGTGCAATCCGTTAAGGAAATAGTGCTACCGTTTAACTTTAAACCTTTCCTGAGAAAAAGTGTGAAAGTTTTCTTAACACAGGATGCATATAAACACAAACATAATATTCTAAGGTATTTAAGCCACAACCTGGAATCTAACCAGGTAAGTCTATATGTCCTCTTGTCAACCTAACTCAGAATTCAACAATTGAGAAAGTCTGTTTCATTTAAGATACTTTCTAGAAATTATTTTTAATGGAATTTAAATCATTTGTTAGTAATCAGAGAGCAGTGCTGAAATCTCTATACGTAATTATTAAAGTACTTGTAGTGAATTTTAAAATAGTTAAAAAATATTTAATAGTTACTTATACTTTAAAAAATATATATATTTGGCAACATTTTTCCACTTTCACCCATGAAAACCAAATAAAGAAAAGTCTGTTATACTTGTTTTAACTAAATTATTAATCCTTAGTGTGCTGATTTATTTGTTTGATCTACAAATTCATATGATTTAAAAGGACAAACCTTTGGTTTTCCTCAGAAGCGGAAGGAAGATCTGTGTTATTCGAATGACGCTCAATAGATTCACGTCAGTCGCTTGTTTATAAACCTCGAACGGGACCCACTCCACTTCTCCAAATGGTGCCCATGAAGCATTGTTGATGACACCCCAGAGTCCTTCAGGAAGACAGAACTTTTATAATGCATTAATCAAGAATAAATGTTAAAGTGCAAGATCTCTAAATATCTTGCTTTTTAGAGATCACAGGAGTTTAACTATTCTCCTCTAGATGACTCTGCTACTAGCATTTATGATTGGCTAAACTTGGAATGTTAAGTTTAAATTAGGATTTTTTTTAATGCACCACATCATACTACCCATTCAGAATATACGCTTAGTAGTTACATTCTAACTTAACTTAACGTGTGCTAGGGCGGTGGAACCAAGGAGCGGGGTGAGGTGCTTACCACCCCTAGGAATAATTTGCTCCCCCCTGGAATAAATTTGCCCTTTCTAAGTTCATTTCAATCCCCTCTACTATTCTCGATTATTAACTTGAAATATACCTTGAAACAAACATTAAATAAATTCTAGAGGCATTAAAATAAAAAATAAAAAAATCATAGGAAAGAACACTTTAAATAATTTCTAGAGGCACTTAGTTCTCAAAAAAAAGACATCCAACTTTCAAACATTTATTTGGGTAGGGTTGCCAGAACCCTCCTTGGTTTGGAGATCCTAGCCTTAAAAAATAATTGAATTTAGATAGCTTCACCCTCTACCGCACCCTTTACTAAAATAAGGTCCCACTGACCCTGAACGTGTGCATTGTACAGATACACGCATCAATAATTTAATATTCTCTCGTGAATCTAAATTGTTACGATCATTTTTAGAACTCATTTTCGGCCGTTAAAATATTGGAAGTATAGGGTAGTTACTAAATGATTAGACTTTTATTGCGTTGTGAGTTCAATTATATTTAATACATAGTAAATTATGCCTTACACCGTTATCATGAATCAGGAATGGTATAATTAACAAATTACACTTGATTAAGTAAATTATAATTTGAGTACAACTTGAATTCTTAACAAAATAGTATTGGTACTATATTATAAGTAAAGTTCTCCCAAAATTATTGCCCCCGAGCGTCACAAGGTTCGCCCGAATCCTACCGGATTTTTTTAACAAGAGTGACCCTTTTGCTCTGCCCCACCCAACTTAATAACTCGGTTGAACCGCTAGACTTCCTACCCTTCTTCATCTTGTTTGAATTTGCACCAATGGGAACTTGGCCGATTCAAACTGTTCAAACTGTGAAGAAGGTACTCGAAGCTTTTTTTTTTATTCCCCCTCTTGACAGTTAGGCCGCCGACTCGGTTTAATCATCTTGTTGCCCCCCCCCCTTCTCCCCAGGAAAGGAAGACAAATCAACTTTCGTTTTATACATATTCAAATATTATAGATAAAATGTCTTTCTCAAACTTAAGGGAGATTCAGAATCTGTTGAGCTATGATATTATTGATCTAGATCACTCTAGAAGCTAATTTACTGAAAGCTAACTATATTATTTGTAAAAGCTAGATACACTAATATAAGTGGAATTATTTACACTTGACCCCTCACTTACAAGGGGAGGCCACAACGTTCGGATCACGGATTATCTTCAAACTTTGTATACTTTTAGTAGTCCATTAGGACAACATAATGTACAAGTAGTAAGGCGCACTACTTAGGCGTTTTCGAGAAAATTGCAAGAGAAGTTTTACGCGTCGAATATGTACCGATGCGTTGCGACAATAAGCACGAGATGGCGGCGGTCGAGTGGTTAGCGTTCCAGCTCCGTAATCACTAGATAGCTGGGTCGAGTCCCGCTCATCTTTTTTTTTTCAACACTGGTCATATTCTTTCCTATATATTACAATTCAAAGGTAATATATTCTGACATATTGTAACTCATTGTATTATTGAATAAAGTTATTCACACCTTTATTTATCGATGTTTGACTTGGGCTTTCCAAGCCTGGCCCTCCCCTTATCCTTTCAAATCTGTGTCTGCAGGTCAAAGCGTCCAGGTGCAAAGCAGTTCCGGGTACCTTACCCGATTTCAGGTATGAGGGATTTCGCAAATCACGATAGGCATACATTTTCAGGAAAACTTTATGCGTTTGGTCGTTTACTTGTCGATAATTATAAATATAATATTTGTTGTAGTAATAAAAATTAGTAAACATCCAAATAACATTGGAAATTCAATAAAAGTTCATGCAAATACACGTATTTTTTCATTATATTACATTTGAATTGTAATATATAGGAAAGAATATGACCAGTGTTGAAAAAAAAAAGATGAGCGGGACTCGACCCAGCTATCTAGTGATTACGGAGCTGGAACGCTAACCACTCGACCGCCACCATCTCGTGCTTAAAGTCGCAACGTACCGGTACATATTCGACGCGTAAAACTTCTCTTGCAATTTTCTCGAAAACGCCTAAGTAGTACGCCTTACTACTTGCACATTATGTTGTCCTAATGGACTACTAAAAGTATACAAAGTTTGAAGATAATCCGTGATCCGAACGTTGTGGCCTCCCCTTGTTAGTTACCTTGAAAGTAGAACGCTTACCTTGCATAGTTTCCCTATGGTGTAGCTTACAAGATAGATTCATATTGTAGTTAGTCTAGCTAAACTTAGTGCTTGTAAAGGTAAACAAAGTGTATACTCAAGCTTACCTTGTTTTGTTCCATTATGGTCTTACTTATTAAGTTATTATATAGGAACATAGTGTTAAGGTACGACTTCTAACTATATCAGTGTCAACCAAGTGTGCATTCTCTTTAGTCCTGTTTACCTAAATTCAACTTAAATACGAGTACAACGTTTCAATTTTGACAAAGAATAAAACAAACTATGTTTTACACCGTCTTACAAATTTTACAATACATTCTATGTTAATACTCTATTTTAGATCCGTGTAGATAACATATTTATGAGCTCTTAGTTCTAGTTTTGATAGTTACTATCAAATTTTGTTTTTAATTTTACACAGCTACCGGTACCCTTAGCTTTCTCAAGTACTATATTTAGATGCTTTTTCAAACACTTAGTGCAATGGACTCTATTAGACCTTAAACTTATCAATAGTGAACGATAGTTAGTTAATTCAGCAGCAAGTGAATAATATACTTATTTTAATCCTATCGGTATTCGAGGGAAAGTCTCTTACTTAATATTGATCAGATTCTGAGGGTCAACCTCTGTAACTTATACTGTTTAATATCTCAGCCCGCAGTGGATCTGTCTGCTGCTCAAAGTATCCCAGGTTTTGATTTCCGTCAAGACTAAAGAAAGTGGCTGTGAATTTGACTTGGGCATTTTTCAATAAGTACCTAGTCAAATTAACAACGTGTGGTCTGGTTGTTGTGTTTTTCCAATATATAAGTTGGGGACTGGCCGCTAGTATCCTGTCATGCATTTACAAATATTATTATATTTAAGTCATATCTTGATCCGATTCATAGTAAACAGATATCCAATGAATTCATGCCCAACAATATAGATGCTATAAAGAAGGCATGTCAAAATTGCGGGCAGCATGCAGCCCTACCCAAGTTTGTGTTCGGCCCGCGGACCTTATGATGATGAACCATCATGCAATGCGAACCTGTTCTTCTTATTATAAATGTCTAAGAAATACAACTGTTTGGGATAAGAATTATTGTTAATTTGGAGAATTTAGCATATGAGGGTGGTGTACCAAATCTGTATTCTTTCTTAAACATGGATCAATTCCCAAAAATGGTTGAATTTGTCCACCAAATGGGTGCAATGTTTGGCAGCACACATTTATGTTAAAAGTTTTTCCACATGATATGGAAACAAACATCTGAGAGACTTCGGCTTACGAACACACATTGTGTATGCATTATTATGTAAGCTACTTCGGCATAAAATGTAAAGCCCAACATTAGCATTATTGTTGCAAATAAAAGGTTTCAGACTCTTGGTAAAAAAAAAAAGAAGTTTAACCTTATTGTTTTATATGGGGGCCCGCTCTCTTATTTTTATAATAATAATAGTACTAAGTTGTGTTTATACTTAAGAAATGACAAGAAAGATTTTTTTAAATATTGCCCCCTCAGTATTTTTAATGTTCAATATGGCCTGTATGATCGAATGAGTTCGGCAGGCCTGGGATGGATCAGTACTCCCAGGTGTCTATAGACACGTTTCTCAACATTGTTCCTGATACATGCGCTTCTAATGTCCACAAATTATCTTTGTTGTCTAGAGCGTAAGACAGATATCACAAACAAACTCCCTGGTTCTATTTATAATCTATATCTCTACTATATTATACTATCGAGGGACACACCGGTGGCTCCCAGAGGCAAGTTCAGGCCAATGTACTTGGCCGCGGCGACGATCTGCTCCTCTGACGTCACGTCCAATTCCAAGACGTGCAGGCGTCCCGACGACTCTCCTTTCAGTTTCTGCGCCTTCGCCGAGTCCTTGAACCCTGCGAAGACCGTGAAACCCTGCCGAGCCCAGAAAGGAACTGTTAAACTCCATCTCCCGAGCCTAAAAGATTGACTATTGCGAAAGAGATATTTTACAAACTTAATTTATTCAACTCAGAAAAAAAGCTATACCTATCTAAGCCTATATGTTTGTAGTTTTAATAAACATTTTATTTGTTTACGTGGTAGGTGGCGTACTTTTGTAAGTGCGGCAATGAACTTTCGAGTCCTGCGTTTACCAATACAGGTAACAAGCTTAACTTTATTTTTGTCTTGTTATTTTTATCGCCGTGGACTGGTCTGGTTATACACATATGTGGTAATTACTCTGATGGGGTAGGGCTTAGGAAGGAAGCATTTTAGAAGTAATCTATCAGCATTTTCGCGGAGGGAAAGTAAGGAACCATTTAGGAAAAACCACCCTCAATAGACCCAACCAGTATTTGAACCCAGATCTCTCTATATTCAACAGGTCTAACACTAGTGTGTCGCCTTAGACCATTCGGCCACTGAAACGGTCTTGTAAGATACATATATTGTTTAATCAGTCAAATTAATACTGTTTCCTTACAAAGTAAGAGGAAGTGCGTAAGGGTGAATGACCCGCCTCGGTGGCGTAGTTGGCTAACGCGCCAGTCGTGTTGAGTCAGACCACCGAGGACGGGGAGATCGAGGTTCGAATCTTGGTCGGGTGAACTGGGGGTGGTTTTTCCTAAATGGTTTTCCACTCTCCCTCCACGCAAATGAGGGTTCACTTCCTCTAAATTCAACCTTTCAAATTCCTAATCCATTAGTGTAATTAGTACTTAAGCGTATAACCCGAATGGGTAGTAAGACGCGGTGCTAAAAATTAAATTAAATACGTAAGGGTGAACTTTAACGTTCACAAAATTTGATTTTTTAAATTTTTCAAACTCTAAACACAAGTATAAAGATGTATTATTCATACAATTTGATAAAAATACTATCTACTAGATAATTAGCCATCAGGATCAAACCAAGTCCCCAATAGCCGATCCTTTGAACATTGCCAAAGATTGGCACCCATTTCTCGAGGTACCTAACAGCCTTAAGCCCCCCTAGAAATAAGCTTACCAGTTCGTCGAGCTGTCTAGCCGCAGCATAACCCAGGGGAGAGTCACACTCTGTGATCAACACCCCTTTACCCGCGGCTGTCACCTGAAACAATAACAATAAAGTACTGTAGTAAGTTTATAAAACACTTCAAGTAGGGTAGCGGTGGGAATGTCAAAGAGTATCTTGCCGGTCTGAAACGCGAGTGATGTTATATTGGTTTTACCTGATCATCTTAGAGTGACGGTGACCTGGTGGTCTAGGGGTAAGGTGTCAGACTTCTGTGCTGAGGGTCCGGGGTTCAATCCTTGGTCCCGACACAGATTAATCTGATTGCCAAACCCTTCCTTCACCTCTGACAAGATGTGTATTAATCACAACTTGTGAATGTGAGGAATGCCAGGCCTCTACCGTGGTTCGGATTCCACGTTAAACTGTAGGTCCTCCATTTCATCTCACAATCACCCTACCATTGCACATTAGCGTAAGTGCGTATAACCCGAACGGGTAGTAAGACGCGGTGCTAATAATAATAATTTTAGAGTGACACATACTATCAAACTTTGGTTTGGGGATGGGAGAGCCATGTAAGTACCTGAGGTCAAGGACGTATAAAGCTATTTTTTCTTGGGAGAAGGGAGGGTCTGTTAGAAAAAATACTATACCTTAATGAATCTAATAAAAGTGTTTATACGTATAAATGGACCCACTAGGGGTGTTTATAAAACTCCAAGTGGGCCTTGACCCCCAACTCCCCATACTAGTAGTGATAAAAGTTTATTGACTTATTTGGTCACCGTGTCTTACTACCCGTTCAGGCTATGCGCGTATAAACTAATTGTGCTAGTGTGTTAAGGATGAGGAAGGTCGAATTTAGAGAAAGTGCAACCTCATTTGCTTGGAGGAAGAGTGAAAAATCATTTACAAGAAACCAACCCCCATAAACCCAAACAGGATTTGAACTCGAGTGTGACACCTTAGATTATTCGACCACCGAAGCGGGCTTTATGATTATTTTATTACTTTTTATATTTGACGAAAATAAAATCGCATAGTAAATGCCCTGTAGCTATCATATACAAATTATGTCTTGATACATACATGCATACATACATACATACATACATACATACATACATACACATACACACATACATACATACATACATACATACATACATACATACATACATACATACATACATACATACATACATACATACATACATACATACATACATACATACATACATACATACATACTACATACAACATACATACATACATACATACATACATACATACATACATACATACATACCTAATCACGTAATTCCCTTACGGGGTAGGCAAGAAACTGTGAATATAGCTAAAAAAACTTCGTACTTAATCCATCTTCACTAACCTTTTCCACAGAGGCACCTTGATGGCGTAGTTAGCTAGTGCGCTTGTTTCGTGTGAGTTAGAATGCCGAGGATGGGGAAATACAGGTTCGAATCTCAGTTGGATGAACTGGGGGTAGTATTCCTAAATGGTTTTCCAATCTCCCTCCACGCAAGTGCAGCTTCACTTCCTCTAAATTCAACCTTCCCAATTCCTAACCCATTATAGTAATTAGTACTTTAGCGTATAACTCGAATTGGTAGTAAGACGCGGTACTAAATTTTAAAAAAATTCTCCACACTTCCCTATCCTTGCATTCTTCCTTCGCTTCAACAACATCCATACACTGAGTCATACATGTTCTTTTATTCTTAAAACTCTTTATGTTTCTCTTTTTCGCATATTCATATACAACAATTAGCCACGTCTTACATGACCTACCCCTTCCTTTTGAACTACACACTTTAGCTTCATATATTTGTTTCGTCACTCGATTCATACTCATCTTCTCAACATGCCCAAACCACTGTAAGACACTTCTTTCCCATTGACCTATTGGATTCACTTTCAAACCACACTCCTTCAGCACCCATTAATTACTGACTCTGTCCAAACGAGGTTTTCCCATACTTTTATTAGATATCTCATTTTAACCTCATTTCTAATGCTATTGTGTTTCTCCTGACAAACCCACGCTTCACATCCATAAAACAACGTTGACGTTAAAAAACTTTAATATACTGCCATCTTTGCCTCTTTTGATACTACCTCATTCTTTGCAATGACCCACATACATCCAACCACTCTCAGAGATGCATTAACCCATCTGTAGATTTCACCATCTATCCTTCCATTTTTCCAAAACATTCTGCTCAGATACACAAAATCATTCACTTGTTCTAACGGTTTTCCACTTATACTAAATTGCCAATCATTTCCTGACCCATCCTTATCAAAAACCAATAACTTAGTTTTGGAGACATTTATACGAAGTTCCATTCTGTCTGTTGCCACATCCAAACGATTTAATGCATTCTGCAAGTCACTTTCCTTCTCAGCCATTAATACGGCATCATCTGCGTATAACAGCACTCTCACATTCACATTGTCCCATTGTACACCACCTCACAAGCATCCCTCATACGTGAAAACATTGAACAACCATGGAGACATAGCATAACCTTGTTTAACACCCTGTTCAATATAAAACTATTCGCTCAAAGCTCTATCCACTCCAACGCACGCTTTACTTCCATCATACACTGCCTTAATTGCAAATTTACTAACCATGCATCCATACCATTCTCTCTAAGAACATTCCATAACATACTCCTATTCCCCCGATCCTACGCTTTCTCCAGATCAACAAATGCTCAATAAACTTTCTTTCTTACTGACATACATTTCTCAATCCCTTGTTGCAGTGCAAATATCTGGTCCATGCAACCTCTCAGCCTGGCATGAAGCCATACTGCACATCTCAAATCTTTCCCTCGGTTCTTTCACGCACTTTCTTAATTAAAACTCTCCCAAAAACTTTACCTGGAATACTTTATACAAAGGAACAATGACGGCACTCTTACAGTCATTAGGAACGTTCGTAATACCAGCACATACAGTGAACAACTCACACAATCTGGCAAGTAGTACCATGCCCCACATGTAAGCATTTCACTTGTGTTCCCATCTACGCCCGCAACTTTGCCATTATTTAACATTGTCATAGCTTTAAACACCTCAGCCTCCTTAATTTTTTCACTTTTTATAATATTTTCTATATTTTCTGTGACTTTCTCCACACTTTCGCCATACACTTGCTCAAAATACTTTCTCCATCACTCTCTTATACCGTTTTCATCCCAGATAATCTCACCACGTTCATTCTGAATGCCATAGGTCTTTGCTTGCACTCCTTGTTTCGTTCTTTTTACCCACTTTCAGAACAGCTTCTTATCACCTTCAAAATCATTCTGCATTCTTTCTCCTTCTTTTAACCTCATTTGCTCTTTACTCTCCTTTACTACTTTCTTTGCATCAATCTTTTTCTCTTTGTATATGTCCCACAACCTCTTATGTAATGTCTTAATATAGGTTTTTTTTTTTACTAATAATTCTTACATTACTCTCATAAATACTTTGAATGTTAAAATGAATTGGTTTGGGGAAAAAATTCAGATTCTAAATAATCAATTTTAGATTGTGTATTATATTTCACATATATGGTGTGATAAAACATGATAATTGTAATAATAGAGCATTTGTAGTTTTGTATAAGTAGCCAAAGTGACTAACGCTAAGTACCTTTTGATAGATGAACCGCGCTTGTCTACTTTCTCTTGATATAATCAGAGTAAAGGGGCGTTTTAAAGATCAATATAAGTATCCAAAATGGTCGACGTTACGTACTCTCTGTTTAGCCTGAAAGTAAAAACCCTACCTTGCATGTTTGTACGATGGAGCAGCCAGAAAGATAGGGTCATGAGTTTAATCAGTTCAGTTAAGATTTCCAACTTTCAGGGTAAACTGAGTGTACCTTCTGATAGACGAGCTTTCTATGTCAAAACATCACCTTGAGGTTGTGATAGAAGAAGACGCCTCCCAGCACGATGACCAGCAACCAGAGGAAGACAGTGAAGATGGAGACGCTGGATATATACAGGAGGTTTAGAAGCGTCGCTAGGATGACGGCCGCCGCGTGACAGAACAGAACCGGCAGCAGGCAGCGGTCAAATAGGTCCCAAGGGACCTCTTCTTGTCGGGGCCCTCCCATGATTCTACGCGGAGAACACAAAGGATTTATTAACAGGCTCTTATCAAATTGATTAATTAAATAGCAAAGCTATTATTTTCTAATTAGGTTTATAGCCGCAACGATATATCATATTATATAAATTGAAAAATTACACCTAGACACGGAAATCAAACCCGGGACCCTTGGCTTAGTACGACAATGCTTTAACCACTGAGTTGTCTAGGAGTTGTCCCGTTCCCAGGATCACTATTCACTCATATTTTAAGGCAAATTCTGTAGCCGACGATTTCCGCACGTCTACCACGGACTCTGCCTTAAAATATGAGTAAAGAATGGCCCTGAGCACGGGACGAATCCTGGATAGTTCAGTAGTCAGAGCATTGGCGAAATAGGCCAAAGGTCCCGGGTTCGATTCTTGTGTCCAGGTATCATATTTCAGTTTAAATATATCTTATGAAATTGCTTTGCTCGTCTACACCTCCGAGGTTGTAATGAAGCCCGTAATAATAATTATGGACAGCTAATGATTATTTTAAAATTTGTGAGGATAAGAGTGTCTAGGTTTAGCTTAATTTTAAGAGACATACAGGAACTAGACTCCATACCGTTAATTTATCACTTGTGGCAAAACAAGAAACTCATATTCACGGGTATACATTTTCTGTAATCACTGGATCAAGAACACGAGACACTTGCGTTAAATAATTAGACGTTACGTCACTCAACCCACGGTATCGGACATAATTCCTCCGGGAGGCCTGATTTAGAATACCAGCAGAGTGAAAGTGAGAGAGTTTTTTATTTTTACCTTAAGGCCAATGTTTCTGCATTTTATTGTAGAAATTCACCCTTCTCCCCTAGTTTATTTAGATTTTATTAGTGAATTAGCTAGCCAAAATAAGTAACTCACGTAGCACTATACTAATACCTATGGTAACAACAATAATAATAGGTGACCTGGTGACCTAGATGTAAGGTGTCAGAATTCTGTGCTGGGGGTCCGGGGTTCAATCCTCGGTCCCGGCACAGATTTATCTGATTGCCTAACCCTTCCTTCACCTCTGACAAGACGTGTATTAATCACAACTTGTGAATGTGAGGAATGACAGGCCTCCGCTGTGGTTCGGATTCCACGTTAAACTGTAGGTCCTCCATTTCACTTCACAATCACCCTACCATCACACATTAGCGTAAATGCGTACAATCCGAACGGGTAGTAAGACTCAGAGATGATAATAATTATTATTATTATAATATGTACTTTTTTTTTTTTTTTCGATAACTCGCTTCTTCCAGAAGGTAAACGCACAGACGCACTTTCCTGCAAGCAGCTGATAACTGCCAGCAGATTTTCTCTGATCCGGCAGGCTGCCAGAACTATGGGCAGAAAGGCAGAATGTACTCCTCCCTTCTGATGGGGGGGCCACATCATTTGGCACACGATTGCGCTTTAAATTTTGCTCATGCGTGGATACAGGTTTGAAAATATACGTGTTCCACCATATTGAAAAATACTAAGGTACTTTGTGTGATAAATACAAATATATAATTAAAACGTTGCTTATAAAAACATATCCCAAACTAATTTAACTTAACCTTAACGTGTTTAAGGTTAGACTAAGTTATTTTGACCATGCTATTACTGTACAAGATAATTCAACATATATGTGTATGTTCTTATTTACATTTAGTCTCTTATTCTGTGTTCGCGCATGAGCAGAGCTCAACGCTCACTTCTACTCACAAGCGGTCGTTTTGGAACGGCCTCGCTGCCGCGCTATATTTATCATCGAGGATCCCAGCGGATCCTCACATATATCATCAGATCATTGCGAATGAGGTTTAATTCATTCCCTCTCTCTCTCTCTCGACCATTCTTTGAAAATAGGTCAGAAGTCGATGGGGAAGGGAAGAGCATGGCCCACATTCAATACTTATTGCTCCTTTCTCTTTGGTACGGCTGTAGGGAACGCGAGAAAAGGACTTTCGCAATTTTTACAGCAAAACATTATTGTTGGCCAAAATAAATCAAATATTGTTCCAAAATAAATATAGAGCTTAATTTTGTTTAAAGGTGATATCAAAAGCTATTGAATATCAGTCAAGGGTGTCCTGGAATTTAATGACAACTTTTTCTCTTCATTTAAAAAGTTCCTCGCCTAGTATTGATTCACCCTAAGCTGAGACCTGATGTAAACAAAGCCACGTGGAAGTATATGCTTTGATTTGCTACTGAACGGACCTCAATGGTATCCTTTCACTAAATAGTCCTCACTTTGTTTTGAATTAAACTTGTTTTAAAATAACATTGGAAAATTATTATAACCAGAATTGTCCCTATATTTGATTTAGAAATTCTACTTTAAGCTTTGCAAGAGCTATTATAATACCAACAAACTCCTGCTTCCTGTCTATTTATAGCGTTTGCTGAGTCTGGCTCGAGTTTTGTTAAATATAAGACAGGAAATTTAAAAGCATTAAGAAATACAAAAACTCGTAGTGACCTACTTTGCTATGATAATGACTATACATGGTTGCGCCCGTTTAAAATATTGCACTCGAGTTCCACCGATCGTGTAGGTTCTAAGCGTGGTGATATGGGAATGTTTGTTTAGTTCCGTGCTCAGGTTAGGATAACCAATAATAGTGCCGCTATGCTCATCACAGATATTCAACAACTGTTGATATCACCATGTGAAAAAAAAACCCTTATAGTTCTACTAGAGAAAAATTTGATTTATTTTGGCAAAAAGAAAATTTTGCTATAAAAAACTGCAAAAACACCGATCTTTTCTCGATTCCCCTTCACTCCCACCTTAAACCTAACAAATGCATTAACCATTCCTACACTGTTAATTCCGATAAATGGATTAGTAGATATTATTTTTGCACCATGTCTTACTATCCAACCGGGTTATCCGCATTGTATAGCACTAATGGGCTAGGGATAAGGAAAGTAGAATTTAGAGAAAGTGTATCTGCATTTGCGCGGTAGTGAGAAACTATTCAGGGAAAACACCCTCAGTACACCCGGTGGAAAAATGGATCTCTGACATAATTTTATTATTGGATGATCTGCCTGGAGATGATGTTAAATCAGGAATATTTTCTCGAGTATTGTGCTTGTACGGTTTGCCTGATTGCTTATGTATCTGGAAGACTAGCAAGACTAAATACACATACTATCATGCATCGTGCCTGTGTATCGTGTGTGTTACAGGAGGGACTTAGAAGCGAAGGATTGGCGACGCAGACGCACCCCAGGACGGAATCACGGTAACACATCAAGTACCTAGAGATAGGGTAAATTCGCTTTTGCGAAAAACGTGAAAAGAAAAAGAAAAGGGTCGAAAATAGGGTATTTATAAGTTTTCTTTGCGTTTCATGGCATTTGAAAGTGCTTAAAGCGATTTTTATTTCGCGAATTAACGCGAAAAACGTGATTTTGAGAGTATTTTAGCTAAATTATTCTATTTAGCGAAATAGAAGCGAATTCCCTGAAAATGCTGTGCATTTAAATAAAATGCTGAGAATTTCTATAAAACGATGTTTTTCAGCGGAAATAAGTGATTAAAAAATCATTGAGTTTCACTCGTCTGTGTGCTTCAGCTCGAGTTTTACTTGCATCCTGTGCCTTCCACAGCCCATCCGGCTAATCGCCACATTCCGTTAGTCGTTGCTTTTATCATAAATCCTTTGTATAGGCCCTAAAAAACATTGACGAAAGACATTTTTACCTATTTTGCTACAAAATGCTAAATTATGCCACAAAACGTTAAATTTCCAATAATAAATGCTAAAAAAACTGAAAATTAATGCTATTTTACCCTATCTCTACATGTACCGAAACTACGTATCACACCATGATTCTAACCGTACATTACAGTGACGGGTTGTCAGATTGGGCGAAAGTTTGAGGTGATCATAACGGGTATGAAGAGAGAATGTGTGGTGGGAGCCTACTAAAAGTTTCTAGAATTGGAAGCCGTACCGTCCTGATTGATTTCGAAGTTGTGGAAGATTCAGGCAAGCGACGACTATGCGGATGAAGACACTAGTGGCTAGGCGAGAGTCAGCCCGTTCTCCCTTGTCCAGTGTAATCCGTGTGATCCCTTTGTATCCTGCAATTTGATC
This sequence comes from Timema podura, assembly GCA_033556935.1. Classification (NCBI taxonomy): domain Eukaryota; kingdom Metazoa; phylum Arthropoda; class Insecta; order Phasmatodea; family Timematidae; genus Timema; species Timema podura. The sequence goes on from JAVRXN010000003.1 coordinate 18,016,779, forward strand.
TCGTCTTTGCCGTCGTTTGGATTAATTTTTATAGCAACGGATGTGAATATATTGTTTGGTCTGTATATATTAGGGCAGGGGTCTTCAACCTGCAACACACGATAACTTTTTTTTTTTTTGCGGCCCTTTGTCTCATGAACAATATAAAATTATTTCAAGAGAAAAAATGACAATTACAGAATATCTATATTTTATATAATCAACGAATAAAATAAATACGTATTTTACGTTATTTTATAAAATTTTTGCTTTTTACGTGAAGAAAAATATTACGTTTTTATACAAATTACATTGAAACGTCAAATTACAACTCTAGTATACAACACAAATCACGCTACTTGTGCTATGAAAAATCTAAAAAAGAAAAAAAACATAGAACAGTAATACTTCACGATAAATCCAGACTTTCACATGCTGGAGACAGGCCAAATCCATTGCGTGAATATAAATGTATAAGAATCAGCTAATACGATTATTTTAATATTTATTCAACCCGAATATTGTCGGTACAGTATTGCGGTCCGCGAGCCAACAAGAGACAGAAACTTTGGCCCTTGGACATAAAAAGGTTGAAGACCCCCCTGTATTAGGGAGTAAAGGCCATGGACTTATGGAGGGAAGTTTTAGGGGGCTCAAACCCCACCACCACCACCAACATTTTCCAAAGTTTTTAATATGAAGATTAAAGATGGCCTTGTATAAAATTTCAACTATCTTAAAGAGGCCTTCACTTTTCAAAAATTTGCCAGGAAAGTATTCTCCAAATAGCTTCTAGATACATTTAACTTCCAAAATATGTCCATGCGAATAACACTCTAAATGGTTTCTAGAGGTATATGAGTTTTAAAAGAAATACCCGTAGGGGGCCACTTCAAATAGCTTCTATATACATGTGATGTCTTTATTTCAAGCTAGGACTGCTACTATTACTTCTAAAGTATTTATTATTATTATATTATTATTATTATTATTATTATTATTATTATTTTAGCACCGCGTCTTACTACCCGTTCGGGTTATACGCACTTACACTAATGTGTAATGGTAGGGTGATTGTGAGATGAAATGAAGGACCTACAGTTTAACGTGGAATCCGAACCACGGTGGAGGCCTGGCATTCCTCACATTCACAAGTTGTGATTAATACACGTCTTATCAGAGGTGAAGGAAGAGTTTGGCAATCAGATAAATCCGTACCGGGACCGAGGATTGAACCCGGACCCTCAGCATGGAAGTCTGACACCTTACCCCTAGACCACCAGGTCACCCCTAAAAGTATTTAGTTCTCAAAAATGTGTTGAGGAAAGACCACGTTTAATAGCTTCTAAGAGCATCCAGTAAAAAAAATTAAAAATCTATTCGAGTACCATTCCAAAATAGCTTCTAAAGGCATCTCATTTTCGAAAAAAAAAATCAAGCGAAGAACACTCTAAATATCTTCTAGTTCATTCCAAATTTTAAAAAAAATCTGGGTGAGGAGTACTTCAAATAGATTATGGAGGATCTAATTTATAAAAGTATTCTTGTGACCACTTCTTAAAATAGCTTTTAGAAGCATTAAAATTCTCAAAAACGTGCTGAGGTAGGACTACTTCAAATAACCTCTAGAAGTATTCAAATTTCAAAAAATGTCGGGGGAAGCAATATTTTAAATAGCTGTTAAAAGAGTATAGTTTTCAGAGATTCCCCAAACGAGGACAACTACAAATATCTTCTAGAAGCATTAAATTTTGTAACATTATCTTGGGGAGAGAAGGGTAGAAACCCCCTAAAAAACTTTTAATTGCCTCACCCCCGTATCCTCACTTATACAATTAAAGTTCCGCCACTAATGTAAAAAAAATAACAATGTTCGTATTTATTAGGGTTTAATAGTAACTATTAACATCATGTCGTAAGTTAACAATTTTGAACCCCCCCCCCCACCCAAAAAAAAATTCAATTCTCCCTACGCCCCTGGTAATGGCTCAGAGAAAAAACCACTCTTGCGCAGCGCTATGGAGGGCAGCGAAGCTATCTGGTAATATATTTAAAAATTCACGCATAGATTATAATTCCACCTTGTATATTTTTTTCAAAACTTTTCTTCTGAACCTTTCGCTTGTATTTATTGTATGTAGGTTATTTGAGAGGGTATAATATACACACCCACTTTGGTGGTCGAATGGTCTTAGGTGTCACTCTTGCAATAGTCTGGACTGCCGATAACGGGGAGATCGGGGTTGGAATCCCAGTCGGGTGTATTAAGGATGGTTTTACAAAATGGTTCTCCACTCTCCCTTGATGCAAGTGTGAGTACACTTTTCGTAAATTCAACCTTCTTCTTACGTTTGTTCTTTGGAAAACTAGTAGGGTGAACTTACGTAAGTATTTTAGCTATCTGAAAGCTAGTTAGAAGACATTTATGATTAACCTAGTCTTATATTTTATTTATGTGAGTGTACCGAGTATTTATCTATCTGACAAGCTAGTAAGAAGGCATTTATAATAAACGTGTTCTCATGTTTTATGTATGTGGGGTGTACCTCCTGAGTATTTCTGTATCTGGCAGACTCGCAAAAATACTTCTCGGATAAATGTTTCGAGTCTATCTTGAGCAAACCGTCTCCAGGACATGACCAGCCGCTGAAAATAATTCCACACACAGACCGTTAAACATGTACCCGTCAATCCTACAGCTCTTTCAGGTTTAACTTCCGCTAGAAATTTTAGAAATTTTGATGGTCCTAGAAGCTATTTAGAGTGCTCCTCACCTGATTTTTTACTAACAGATGCTTCTATAAGTTATTTAAAGTGGTCTTCACTGCCAAATTTTTGAAAATTGAATCCATCTAGAAGTCATTTTGATTTTGATTTAAGGACATCTTTCAGCTTCATATTCGATAATATCAGAGAATTTGAAATGTATCTTGGGGGGTGGGAGGCAAACTTATTCCAGGTGTGGGGGCAAATCCCTAGGTTCCACCACCACTAAACTAGTTACGTCTATAGTTGGGAGTACCAGCACTGATTTACCTTATAGATCACTCACTAGGGAGGTCCAGCATTGTATTTCCTATATAGCTCACTTATTTAAGATGACAAGCAAGTCTTAGTAATTTGAAGTCGCCCAGTCCGAAAATGACAACAAATAATCCTGGATTGGTTACGGTTTTTGAGTCCCGGGTGGTAGTTCCTAAAATTAAATTTGGTCACACCCTTAACGCTTGTGAGATTCGTTGGATAGTCTGGCAACGCTGAAAGAGACTAGCTTCACGAAACTGAGTTTGTTGGGTTTGTGCCCTCAGGATAGAACCACAATAGGCAGGTGGAATTAATTTATAGGTGCTAGTGATGGCTTCTGAGAATAGGTGCGAATTTTCCATGAGTTAACGGTGTATGCCGTGGAGACAGAATTCAGATGGGGTGCTAGTGAGCGTGAGTTTAGGGCAGTATTTTCGAAGTTTTATAGCATAAACATTTATTTGGCCAAAATAAATCAAATATTTCTTCTATAGAAACATAGAGTTTAGTTTACCGCACATGCTAATCTCAACGGTTCTTTAATATTTGTCAAGGGTGTCCTGGAATTTAGTGACAACTTTTTCTCTTAATTTAAAAAGTTTGTCCCCAAATGCCGCTATGCTCATGAGAGATATTCAAGAACTGTTGAGATTAGCATGTGCGGAAAACTAAACTCTATGTTTCTATAGAAGAAATATTTGATCTATTTTTGCCAAAAAATGTTTATGTTATAAAAATTGCAAATTAATGCACTAAACTGGCGCTCACTAGCACCCCACCTTCAGTCGTGTACTTTTGGTTGTGTGATACTATGTTATGTCAATTTATGTTTTAATGCTGGCTGTGATTTGATCCATTTATTCCTGAAACATATCATTATGTTACATAAATGTTAATTTCCCATCCGTAATTCGACCAGTACCTCATAAAGTGGATTTATCTGTACCAAAACCTTGTAAATGGAAGACATCAAGTGACAAAGCCTCAACAAGATCCATAAGAAAAAATTAAAAATAAATTTCACAGAAGTCTAGGAAAATCCTCATTTAATTACAAAGCCATAACTTAATGTTTTGGTGAGAACCTTTGAACTAAGTATATTTAAGGCAGAACTACTTGCTTCTACATTACACGAGTAGAATTTATTAGCAGAATATACTAAGGTTTCGGCATTCAGAAGTCGATACAAAGAGTTTATGCCGTTCTTCTCTCAGAACAAGGATGTCATATTTTATAACAAAATCCAGAGCCTTATGAGCGCCTTTAATGTACAACATAGTCAAAATGTTTGGAGACTCTTTATCGACTTATCCAAAACAAATTTAAAAGCTGTTCTTCTTCATAATGGCAACCTAATGCCATCTGTTCCCATAGCTTATGCCCCACATATAGGAGTCGTATGAAAATATGAAGACACAACTAGAAAGTATTGGTTATTGATTTTACCCTCATTACACATCACGCTCGGCTTAATGTAAAACTTTGTGAAGACATTGAAGTGGGATGGTGACGCATTTAAGTAAATTCACGAAAGTTTTCCGGGTATAAGTGATGCCAATATAAAAGGAGAAATTTTTGTTGGGTTATAAATAAAAGAGCTTATGAACGATAGAAAGTTTGACAATGCGTTGAAAGACTGTGGGTGTAAAAGTGGCGTGGAACGCTGTCAGTGGATGTATAACTCAGTTTTAGCTTCTGTGGTGCTGACTGACAGTTCTCAGCTGACTTCTGACGGCTTTGAAAAGCTACCAGACCAAATTATGTATCCCTACGCCGAACCATATGATCTGCAAAAAACATGTCTTTAGCAGTTGTCACTTCTGACAGTCAAAATTTAGGTATATACCTAAATGTTGACTGTCAGAAGTCAGCTGTGAACTGTCAGTCAGCACCAAAGAAGCCATGAGGCTACTGTAGCGACAAAGTTCCCTGGTAACCACAGATGTGACAACTACAGTAGCCCCATGGCTTCTTTGGTGCTGACTGACAGTTCACAGCTGACTTCTGACAGTCAACATTTAGGTATATACCTAAATTTTGACTGTCAGAAGTGACAGCTGCTAAACACATGTTTTTTGCAGATCATATGGTTCGGCGTAGGGAAACATAACTTGGTCTGGTAGCTTTTCAAAGCCGTCAGAAGTCAGCTGTGAACTGTCAGTCAGCACCACAGAAGCTATGGGGCTACTGTACAAGAGGCTGGTGGAGAATATGTTTGTGGCATATGAAAAGATGAGTCGCAAAATATATTCCTGATAGTGATGGGCACAATCGAGTAAAAATAATCGAGTAACTCGATTGTGTTGTGTAATCGGGAGTACTCGATTCTTCCGGGATTACTCGAGTAACTTTACTCGGACCGTGTTATTATTTTATTTTCTCTTTTCTTACCAGATAAGTAAGAATCGACCTTATTGGCTAGACTGTTTACCACGCTATTTCCATTTAAAAGGTATATTCCCTTAGAGCTCATTTTTCATCAACAGTTTCCGCTGCCACGCAAAAATGACCCTTATGGTTTAAACGTTGCACATGCATTCTCAATACAAATTACTCGCATATGTAAGGTACACAATCGAAAAGCATGCTACTAGTTAAGCGTATCACATTTCCGATTCTTTTCAAAAGTACTCGATGAAAGTTACTCGATTCTTTTTACTCGGCACCTCGGCAGTCTTATTTTCATAATCGCATTGACGAAACTAGATATTGTCTTTCTTAATTATTTTAATTTCTCCTTAGTAAAATATGATTATTTGTAAATTGGAACTAATTAGAGTAAGATACAAAAAAAAAAAAAAAACAATTGTTTTCGCTTTTAAAAAGGTACAATTATTATCAATTTCTTTAACATGAATGTTTAAAGAAAAGTTTATTTTATTAAAAAGAGCACAAAACAATTTTTATTTGTGAGACATTTCTTAAAACGCATACTTTCATATTGACTGTAGATGTAAAGTGAAACATGAAAATAACGGGGTGGAGGTCAGTGTCGACTGCCTACTACAGGAAGAGATTATGGACTTGTTATTAGTATCGAATTCCATTGCAAGACCTCCGAGTAATATTGTCCAACCGATTGCCACGGGACGATTCGAGTAGATGATTTGCTAAAGATTACTCGAGTAATTTTACTCGATTACTCGATTCTTTTTAAAGAGAATCGAGTAATTACTCGATTCTTAGAATTACTCGATTGTGCCCATCACTAATTCCTGAAGCTACACTTTCTGCAGTCTCACCTGGATTTGTTCCCCCCACAGCTGTGGGGAAGTGAGTGACGAGCAGGGCGAGCAGTTCCGCCACGATTTCTACTATGGAAATACGATACGAAGGACCCGCTTCAGTGACTGCATAGTCTAAGGCGTCACTCTCGGAGTAGACTAGACTGCTGTTGATGGGGAGATCTAGGTTTGAATCTCAGTCGGGTGTACTGAGGTTTTCCTCCCAAAATTGTCTTCTCCTCTCCCTCTATGCAACTGCGGGTACACTTCTTATAAATATAACCTTCCTCATCCCTAAAGCCATTAGCGTAATTAGTACATATGCGTATAACCCGAGAGGGTAGTAAGACGTGGTACTATATTATATTAAAAAGATACCAAGAGGTAACAAACACTAAGATGCTTGCTGATTTTTGTTGGACCATCATTCGAAATTCACCTGCCATTAATTACAAGAGGAAAACCAGGAAACAATGGAGTTTGATGACGTTTCAGTGAGTAATTGGCATTAATCATATTGTTATTTATACTATTTTATTATAGAAATAACATTTAATGCGATTTCCTTGGGAACTAACCAACCTAAGACTTTATTTTTATGTTCAGTACCTTGTAACTAACTGATTAATACGTTTTATTTCCTGTGGCGCAAGAAAAACATGAAAACTTGTTGACCAGTGCTATAAAGCTCACCTACAAGGGAGGACAACCATTTGATTACCTCTGTAGCTCACTGAAAGTGGAGGCCAAGCATCAAGTTACCTCTAATGGAGTTAACTCTATAACTACTAATTTAAGGAGTATCAGCATTAAGTTACTTTTATGGCATACACACTTGTGATAACAAGCATACAGTTACCTGTGTAGCTTATGTACAATGGAGGGAAAGCAATGCTTTACCTGGATAGCTCATTTAAAAGTAATAAGTTACCTCTATAGTTCACTTGATAGGACAAGCTTTGAGCTACTTCTATATACTGCTCACCAGGGAAGACAGTCAATGAGTTACCTCTATAGCTCACTTGATAGGACAAGCTTTGAGCTACTTCTATATACTGCTCACCAGGGAAGACAGTCAATGAGTTACCTCTATAGCTCACTTGATAGGACAAGCTTTGAGCTAACGTTCTATATACTGCGCTCACCGCAGGGAAGACAATCAATGAGTTACCTCTATAGCTCACTTGATAGGACAAGCTTTGAGCTAATTCTATATACTGCTCACCAGGGAAGACATTCAATGAGTTACCTCTATAGCTCACTCACTTAGGAGGAAAAGTAGTGAGTTACCTCTATAGTTCTCGCCCAAGGAATAACAAGAATGAGTTACCTCTATAGCTAATAAATCTTCATCCCTGTATACACATGAACACTTAAAATTAATAACCTGAAGACGTGAGTTCCAATGATGGCTTGTCCACAAGCGCTTCAAAACTAGAACATGGTTAATAATTCTTCACAAGTTTTATTTTGGTTTAGTTCAGTTAATACAATCTAAAATAATTTATGTTCAACACTGTTTAGATAATTTACCACTCTCTTAAAAATTATTATTATTTTATACTCGTTGGATGATATTTTTGCTAAGAAATCTTACAAGTTACATTATTTAGTTTTAGTAAATATTATGTTGGATTAAGAAATAATCCAAATTACCCTTTTTCCTTTTCTCGCAACCTTCACCCCGGTCTCACTTGAGCAGCACTCTCATGCTTAAACTTAGGGGTTGTCCATAAACCAAGTAACGCTTATTTTCTTACTCTTTTTTAGCCGCCTCCCCACCATGTATTCCAACATCATGTAGACATTTAGCCTACCCCCCCGTGTTCCATAACTTTTCTCACCAAGAGTGAATTTCATTATTTCATAGGGAAGTTTTGTGATACTAAAAGAGGTATTTAGATTTAATGCTCTTAAAATCCATTTTAAATCCTGATTATAAATGATTTCAGAGTATTATTATATTATTATTATTTAAACAGACATAAAGATGTCGAGTTCAAATTCCTCAGGGTTCATGAGAAAAACCTCTGCTATATTTATGTTAGGATGTTGGTTTGTGATCTGAGTAAGAGCAAGACGCCGCGGCATTATTATGTACTGACTAGGATGGCCCTTTTCTATAGTGGACGCTACATGATGATGTTAAAGTGTCCACATCAGATGCTTTGACGCTGGGGGAAGACATCTTTTTAATATTGTGCACTTTTTTTATAGTAATATTATCATCATATAAGAGCTATTTAAACAATACTAAGTAGTACAACTTTTCTAAATTATTAATGGATTAGTTACAATTTTACTTTAATTAACTTATCAATACTTAGACTCATGTTTCGTTCCAACATCGATCCTGGATCCTGGTTTCACTCTCGAAAAAGACTATATGGCCAATGAAGCGGAGATGGGTTGAATAAATGTCGGGTGTATCAGAGTGGCTCTTCCTAAATGGTTTTATACTCTCCCTCCACGTTAATGGGGGTAGATTACCTCTAAAATTCTACTTCCTCATTCCTACAACATTAGATAAAAATAATTTTAAAAAATAAATAAAATAACTACAATTTGTCTATAGTCTATACCACCCTACAAAGTGTATACTAAAAAGGTGGAATTTTAAGGAAAATCTACCAGCATTTGCATGGAGGGAGAGCGGAAACCATTTAAGAAAAGCAATCCTCAGTAGACCTGGTTTTCGAACCCCACCTCCCGTCATCAGCCGTTAGTCTATTGAGACAATGACAACTTAGACCATAAGAATACCGTGGTGGGTGTATAATAGTTGCATTTATATACATACACATACGGCTTTATCAGAAGGGAAAAGGTATAAATACACCTACCTTTTGAACATAATTAATGATATTTGAAGCTTTACTTTTCATAACATGCTGCTGGTACGAAGAAATATAAGACTCCTCAAACTTGCCTTGAGATAAATTCTTACTTTTGCTTTGATTCCATTTCACTACAACATCTTTTTGAGATTCTTCCGTTTTTTTTTTATATGCTTTCTATACGCAAGCAATGAACAAGTCTCACTCTTTTTGAAGAAATTATTTTTGTACTTGTACAAATACAAGCGAATCATTCAAGGCCTATGTCAAAGAATGTGCAGTAGAAATCTAAATTCTACTAAAATTCAACTATACTTATAAATTAAGGCCTTCGACGACAGCTGTTATCCAACTAAAATCATGTGAGGGGTCCGTAAATTGGACAAGTGTGCGAGTATAAACATGTCACTCACTATCATGCACATGAAAATATGTGTTTTGAATGTGCTTGGTGTTCGTAGCAACTGTAAGCATTCTGAAATATTGATAAACAAAAAGAAAGTGCTAAACTTGCATTTTCAACACCACATATATTCAGAAGTTAATGTTTATGAAAGGTGAAAACATGAACAATAATATTATTTTTCAACATTAGAATTTGAGTATAAGATCTGTGTTACGTAACACTTTGATGTACCCCCCCTTCCTCCCCCCCCCCCCCCATGTAACAGCATGAAGACATTAGACTCACTCCCCGCCTCCTCCCCACCACAAAATGTTACTGGTTTATAGACGACCCCTTATGAGCTAGTACATTGAAGTTCTCATATGGCTATGATATTAAAATAAGTACAATAGCCCATGCCTTACTTAATAAATCACTTCATAAAAACTATCTTGAAAAGTTAGTATAATTAACCTAAATCGAGACTACATTTTATAGTATTTTACTTTAGTAAAGGTCAAGTTATAGGAACACTTTAAATGTCTTTATTTAAATATTTACTTACATTGTATTCAGTGTAAATCAAGAAGTTGAACCAGAACAAACAACTGGAATTGACAGTAATTTTCATGGAACCAGAACCATAAAAATAATATGCTTAAGAATCAGCAAAATAATTGGAACAATTAAATATTTTAGGTTTATAAAGGCCCTGTTGGTTCTTAAGGTGGGAGTGTAGGGCACATGAGAAAAGACCAGTGTGTTTGCAGGTTTTATATCAAAACAAATCAAATATTTCTCTAGTACAAACTTACAGTCTAATTGTATTCATATGGTGACATTAACAGTTCTTGCATATCTGTCAAGTGTATCCTAGAATTTAATGAAAACTTTTTCACTTTATATTTTAAAAAATTGTCATCTAATGCTGCTATGCTTATGACAGATATTCAAGAACTATTCTTTAATAATTAGTAAAAAATTTGGAAAAGTTGTATTTTCCTTTTTTTCAGTAAGTTCTCTGAGGGTAGGCTATAATTTAATTTACTATTTTGAACCCTTTTCTAAAAATCAATGAGCACTTAGCAATAAGCACTAATATATCTAATGAGTTTATATTCCAAAGCAGTGTGACGACTGTCCCATTGCTAAGTGTCTTCTCACTTTATAGTTTAGGCTAGAAGATGCCTTGCATAGTTTATAAATCCAACATTATGTAAGGTTGTTTAATATTCTTTAATATCGTTTTCAATTAAATGTATGCAAAAATTATCAGCAGGTTTCTGACATCAGTTAAAAAGTTTGAGTATTTTTTTTTAAAATTCAATCACAGTTTACTGAAAATTTATAGTTCTAAGATTAAAGCAAAGGGTTAGAAACTTTTATCTAACCTTCCTCTATAAAATAAAGTCATGTTTTGATAGGGTCACAACAGAAAAATTTAAGTTAATATGGTATAGTTTTTTAGGGTGTAAGTTATAACATATTTTTAAAACTATTTAAACTTAAAATTTAAGCCTTTTAGTGGGTCAGAACTTTTGCCTACATTTTGGTGAAAACAATATTAAAAAATATCAAACCACTTCATAAATAATTTGGGAATTCTAAACATCTGCAATGCTTCTCATTGCTCTCCCATGTAGGACCCTTAAGAATATTTAAATTTAGCTGTGAGAGACAGCGGACAAGAGCACATGTTAATTTGGTGTTGATTGACCAGTTTATCTAGAGGAGGAAAGGTATTGTGTGCGGTGCGCAGGGGGTTATTTGTTTTATTAATAAGTTGATGTACCGGTACCTACATTATAAAAAATATTAGTAGGTAGTAAAACTGTTTATCCATTTCTTATTTTGGTGTGCCGTAAGATTAAGGATCTATTTTAATAAGTACCAGCATTTAAAATTAAAATTTTTCTAATTGAAATTGTAAAACTTATATTGGCATAAAATTGCATTTGGCTTATTAAAATTAATGTTTTCAACACAAACATGTTTGATTACAATTTAATTATTATTTAACATTCATAATATTAATATTTATAGCTTGAAAAATGTGCCCCGGTACAAATTAAATGCTCAACAAATTCTAAGAGTTAAAGATAGTTTAAACACTTATATTTAATCCAAGGAGTTGGGTTTTGAACTGTGAAGCATATAAGCTAGATAAACGTAACAAAGATTTGATAATAAGAACTTTAGCTTAAGTGCTTTCAAAAGCCTCCACATCCATAATCATACAAATCACAAAGTTCTCACAACTACTTAATATTAAAGAGTACAAATTGTTGTTGTTTATAAATAAATTGTGTAAACATTTAACACCTGAGCTTTGTAAACACTGTATATCAGTTTTCCATAATTTAAATTTTGCTGTAAAAAAATTAAATAAAATGTTCTTTTTATAGTATTTATACTGGTAGCCTACTGACCAAATATATAAATTTCAAAACCAGAAATGAAATTAATCTTTAGTGTGTTCTAACTGGAATCCTTGCAATATTTGTTTAGAGGATTAGAACTGATAAATATTTTGGTCAACTACCTGGTGTAAATACATTAAATAATTCACTATGGTTAAACAAATATTATTACTATTATTAATACCAGCCTCTTAATTGCTGCAATTGACCAATAATGAAATACAGCAATGTAACTTATAGCATGTAATTTAGTGGAATCGTATTAGAAAGTTGTTTAGAATAGAGGCGACACAAATATTTAGCTATGGTATTCCCGGTCATGCCCATCCTATTTAAATAGATTCTCTAGATGTTGAATTATCTTTAAAAATGCCAGAGATGGGCTATTGAATCCGCTTTGTATGAGCCTAGTCTTCCCTGCTAAGACCCCTTACGCTGATGGGGTCCCCTCACCACACCGTTTTTGTTTTATTAGAGTTGGGGCTGACCAATCATTTCAAGCTCAACCATTATTTGAGTTAACTATCCATACACTATAAATTACATTCGGTGTTTATAATGGCAGTAGGAAGTAACATAACATGTTAGGTGGGGAAAATAAAACATCTGGTTTGACCTTTCTTTCAATATCCTTCATTTGACCAGGTTATTTCGTAGTCTGGGTAGTTTTTTTTAAGAACACCAACAGTTAGTTCATGATCTGCCCTGCCAAATCCAATGGAATACCCAAACACTTTGATCCTCTTGTTCTCTGAATCATGGATGATTCGCCCCCCACCTAAACACTCAGTGTCCAAGTCAAGCTTCTGCAATTTGGCCGCTGTGTTATCATAAATATCAGCGTGGTATTCCGCCCACTTGAAGCCTCTTACAATCATCTTAGGATGCTCCTCGCCACTCGATTTATCAAACACATTTATTAAGACATACTTGAACGTTCCTCCCAAGTCAATTTCCGTGTCAGCAACGCTGTCAGCCTTTCCTTTCGACATTTATTATTAAATCAGACTGAAAGATACAACAAAATATTTATTCTTATTAAGCTCAATATATTAATATTTTATTATATTTTCCTGTGTGTGGAGAAAGATTTTTAATAAACTGGTTATTTTTAATTATTATTAGTTTTAGGTTAAATAATATCTAGTGGTAATTAATGAATAAGATATTGAAGAAATATTTGAACATTTCCCAAATACACAAAGTAGTACCACGAACTTAAAATAAGGTTTCATATGTAGATACATAAGTATGCAGATCATTGATATTTATAATATTAATAGATGGATATGTGTTGTGGAGATTTTTGAGTTGTCAGCTGTACATTATTGTCACTATTGTGCAAGAGAGATAAATGTTTCGGGTATTTCTCTCTTTTTTACACACATACAAGGCAATGTAGAATTTTTATATCGTTCACTAATTTGTAGGAATATATGAGATACATCAATATATGATTAGTTAAATAAAATAAAATGTGTTTATAAAGGGTTTGAAGAGCCTAACTAAGTTCAACACTTGTGACTTGTTTGTTTAAATAAGTTTATGTAGGCTAATATAGTAATACTTGTTACAAACCTATAACTTAGATGATCGTAACTATATTGTGATCTTGGCAGAATGTAAACAGAATGAGTGATATTACATATTATTTTTAAATATTAAAGATTTTATTCGGATTTATACAATATAACCTGGTAAACTGACTTGTATGTTCTTTTATCTAAATGTTTCTTCACCCAAGTTTGGTATAATACTACACTATTTTCCTGTTTTATTCACCAGAAACATGTTTTCACACAAGCACTTTGAAATAAATCGTTAAATCTGCCCTCTCACAACTAAGTAGGCATGTTCGATTCATGGGCTTTGAATCGATTCTCTGGATAAATCTAGATCAAGAGGCGTAGTATCGATTCAGGCAAAAAAAAAAATCGAGTGCATTGAATTGAGCTAACGATTCATGTAAATAAAGTTTGCTTTATCTGACTACACTAACCAAAAGTAATGCACTTAGAAATTTTCACCTAGGGGGATGGAGGGGCGTCAAAATGTATCGTTGGGAGGGGGTTAGCAAAAATGTATCGAGGGAAAGGGGTGTGAGGCGTCAATGTATCGTGAGTAAGGGGGTGAGAGGCGTCAAAATGTATCGAGGGGAGGGTTGGGACGTCTAAATGTATCGAGGGAAGGGGGGGAGGTAGCAAAAATGTATGACTTATTAAAGGCCTCTGGAAGATATTTAAATCATTTTTGTGATAACCACAAAGGGCAGTGATTTAAATAATGTGTGTTGCCTTACATACAATGTACACTTTGTTTCTGTTCTTTTTTCCAATTTGTAAATTTAGGGGCACTTGTATGTAGTGATAGGATTACTACAATATTTTATTCCCAATGAGGAGCACTTTAAATGTTTTACTCAAAGAGAAGAATCAGTAGTGGTGGAAAATCCTATTTATGTAAGGGGAGGAGGCATTTAGTAAAATTATGTATTTTTTTAAAAAAGGTTTTTGTCCTCAAACTCAAAAGGGAGATTGGGGATACAGGAGCTTCCAGAAGATTCATAAGAAAATTAGGCTATATATTGGAGACAAATCATAACCTTAACCACTAGTACCCTAGAGAGGGACACACTTATTTTCTTTCTTCCGTCACGGCGAATTAATCTTTTAGAAACTGTTAATTCAGCACACCTTATTTGTTTGAATTAATTGTTCGAGAAACAGTGATTGTACTAAAACTAAACACACTTGTTGGCATCCGTCTTGAGGAAACCTCACAACTTTTTGTGGGAGGTTGTGTCTTAGTGGAAGTGTAGATTGTAGATGTAAGCATTCTATAACTACTAAAGATCCATAGGGCAAATTAGGTTTTTACGAAATACTTCCAAACTATCGACTCGTTGGCCAACACGTCACCATAAATATATTACAGAATAAAAACGTGATGTGATCATTTACAGAACCTAGACATAAAAATAGCATATTAGTGGATTATTCTCTTCATTTTACTAACTAAAGACAAATAATAACTAATTAATAGCCCAAGATTGCAAGACTTGGTTTAGAAATTTTTTCTAGTACTAATAGTCAACAAAAACATTTCCTAGGGCCAACAAAATTTAATTTCCCTGAATCGATTCCAAGTTTTAATTTCTTTCGATCTTTCGATTTGATCTTTTTGAAATCGCTAGAAAAAGAATCGATACGTGAATCAGATCGAGGCCTTTGAATCGATCCAAAAATCAATAAGTCGAGAGCAAAGAATCGATTTTCTAAAAGATCGATCGAAGACCGAACATCCCTACAACTAAGCAGACGACAAACTTATGCGTCAAGCAAGAGGTGTGTTTATGCCCTTCTTTAAAGTATAGAGTTCACCGAGGAGTGAGGCAAATACACAGTTTTAAGAACAACCCTATAGACTGCGTGAGTAGGATTTTTGGTCCACTCAACTAATTTCTGATAAACTTATCTCTGAAATAAACATTAGTTTGTTGTGCATGCTTAGCTACTGCCTCTGCATACTTAACGAATACCAATATAAATATATATTACCAGATTAGTAGATCACTGAATGTGCATTTATATTGCATTTTGTAGCTCTGACGTAATATAAGGAGAACGTGTAGTATGTTGCAATACGTTACAGTAGAGTTGTAATATTTTATTTTTTCTCTAGCACTAATAAGTCTATTTACATAGAACTTAGTACGTGTTTGGTGTTATTAGGAAAAAAAGTTTTTTTATAACAGCTGATATATTATTAGTTAAAATACGTTAGCGATTTTTGTGGTGTTGACATTTGCTTACACATGATATAGTATAATGTTCATTTATTAAAAACTAGAATAATTACACATTATAATCTGGCCCAAGTACTATCAATAGTTTTAATAACTATAAGGTTGCAGGTTAGAACAGCGTTCAAAATATTGGCTCTATCCGAATAGTCAAGTACACTTGGCTTGATGCAGACTTGATGAATGTACATTTTTCACACACTTGAGATAGAAGACTACAATAGACTATTTGGACTGCAAACCATCCTTCACACACCCTTGAGTCCACAGTGCTGCTTCCTACCAATGAGCTTAGAAACTATTTTAAACGCCATCTATCGACCCATTATCACATATCACATTACTCTAAGATCTCAATCTCTAGCAGACGAAAAAAAACAATTTCCAGTCAAACATCATATCAAGGGTGACTTTCTTCGTGACTATTCGGACGGATCTACATTTGATTACGTGATTGCCAATGCAACTATAAAGTGAACATCAAGGGTCGATGGTGCGTGAAGTAGACTATTCGGATACAGCCCTAGACTGTCAAATAAGAAGATATGATTGAGTATATCTAGCACAGATAGAATGGACTTATGGATGGAGGCTGCATCCATATTCTCTAACCCGCCTCGGTGCGTAGTTGGCTAACGCGCTAGTCGTGTTGAGCTCGGCCGCCGAGGACGGGGAGATTGAGGTTCGAATCTCGGTCGGGTGAACTGGGGTGGTTTTTCCTAAATGGTTTCCACTCTCCCTCCACGCAAATGCGGGTCACTTCCCTCTAAATTAAACCCTCCCAATTCCTAATCCATTAGAGTAATTAGTACTTAAGCGTATAACCCGAACGGGTAGTAAGACGCGGTGCTAATAATAATAATAATAATAATAATAATAATAATAATAATAATAATAAACATATTCTCTACTTATGCGTCGCCGCCTTGATCAGTATTCTTGGTATTCACGTTACCAAGTTTAGAACCATCTGAATTGTCACCAAATGTGCTAATGCACTCCTCACCCATGAATTCAAGGATGCAAGCAATATTTTGTATACACCTTGATGGGTGTTGGACCGGCAACTGTTTTAATAGTCTCTGTTTGTCTGCTAGAGCTCAAAACTTAATGTTACTCGCCATTTTAAATTATAAGGGCCCAAGCAAAATAATTTATTTATGTAAAGAAACTGCCAATATAAAGTAGGCCTATTCCTAATAATTGCGTGCAATATTTTGAAATAGCTATTATAAAGCTCTAATAATATTCACTTAATCATTATGAATAGCCTTATATTGATCTCGGTGTTCTTGGGGTAAACTGCTAACCCCAAGACTGCAATGTTTGTGGGTTAAAACCAAGCCGAATCTGACAGATTTCTCTTTAGTGACAAAAATCCTTATCAAAATCCTTTGGAGGAAATGTAAAACTCTTTGGGCCCCATGTCGATTGTGGCATGTAGCCTGAAATATCCTCGAAAGATACCTATGTGAAAATACCTTTCTGGAATTTTTTTTTTCAGGAATTTCTCACTTGCTCATAGAATATCCAGTGCGGAAAACAGTTCAGGAAACTACCACATTTTCAGGACTTCCCTAGTACATGTGCTTTCTCACAGATAGTGTAGGCAGCACTAACTGGCTGAATGATTGGGTGCATGCGTAGCTCGAGATGGATGGAAAGCACGTCAGGACTGACCCCCAAGTTGAACAGTCAATGATAATATGTTGAGTTGATTGAATGTAGGTGACCTGGCGGTCTAGGGATAAGGTGTCAGACTTCTGTGCTGGGGGTCCGGGGTTCAATCCTCAGTCCCGGCACAAATTTATCTGATTGCCGAACCCTTCCTTCACCTCTGACAAAATGTGTATTAATCACAACTTGTGAATGTGTGGAATGCCAGGCCTCCACCGTGGTTCGGATTCCACGTTAAACTGTAGGTCCTCCATTTCATCTCACAATCACCCTACCATTTCACATTAGCGTAAGTGCGTATAACCCAAACGGGTAGTAAGACACGGTGCTAATAATAATGATAATGATTGAACGTATAAAAGCGATTTTGAAATGCCATATTTGTTTTCACTAGGGTTGATAGATGGCGTATAACAATGTTTCTTAGATAATCGATAGGTAGCAGGACTGTAGTCCCAAGGTTATAGGAAGGCTCATTGCCATTTGAATAGGCTGATGCGACATTCGATTGGAAGTGTGTGGTAAGTATAAATTCATCAAGTATGTAACTCAAGGTTCCTTCTAAGGATCCTCAAGACTTTGGATACAGCAAGGGTGTAATGAGATAGACTGGATATAACTAGATCAAGATAGGGAGGTGGCATACTTTTAATTAAGTGTGGCAATGAACTTTCTGTGAGTTCCTAATGCCATGACTAAGTAGCCTAAGCTAGGCTGCAAAAAAATCCATATATTTTGCCATAGCAGCCAGTCCTCTGAGGTCTTTCTGATTTTAGGTTAGTGTGAACCAGAGTTGCACTCTACCTGTTAATATTTCAACTGACCTCTTCAATAAGCCAGTATTTTTACAACTCATTATTTCCATCGCCAGTGTTACAGACCACCACACTATTTGATCCCGGCAGTACCAACTCTCATAATATATTCCTCTTTACCGTGTTCCCCAAAAGGATGTGTGCAATGGAGTTGAGGTGTGCAGTCCAGCAATATGCATGGGGGAAACATGGTTTGTCTAGCAAGGTCGCACAGATTGCCAAGAACAATGACCCGGACTTTGTTGCGAACGAGCTGAGTCCTTATGCCGAGCTGTGGATGGGAACACACCCCAATGGCCCATCTGTTATCAAGGTGTCTGGCCAAGAGCTTGGTGATTGGGTGGTGGCAAACACAGACACGCTGGGGGTGAAAGTGATGGCCAAGTTTGGTCCCCAATTGCCTTTCTTGTTCAAGGTTCTCTCTGTGCGAGAGGCTCTATCCATTCAGGCACACCCCTCCAAGGTAATTTACTAGGTAAATATTGATACTTTCAATAGTTATAAATTTATACACAAGACTTTGTCACCTCATCCTATTTAAATACAGTTTAAAAACTACACTTGGACATAAGAATAAACTTGGCTTTAATTTTAGGCCTTCTCATTTTATTTGAAAAAAGCTAAAAACAAAACCAAAATTACATCTCTACACAGGAATCAAACCTGGGTTCAATTTTGAAGTATAATTTTTCAACTATATTTAAATGCATATCAAGTGAACAACTTATTTTGAACAAAATTATTGTTAGTACTGTAATAGCCTGACTTAATGGGGGTTGGTTGGTTGGTTGTACTTACATTATCCTTGTTGGTGAAAGTACCACCAGGCAGAGATGTTTGCTTTTTTAAATTTGTGCTTATCTGTTTCTCAACATTTTTATTATTGATACTATTACACTTGTGTGTCTACAAATTTAATATCATGTTGAACAAAATAATCAGTCAGAATGTAAGATAAATATTTATTATTGGTAGTAAGCTACATTGAAAACATTTATATTTGACATCTAATCTCAATGGAGGCAGGAGTGATAGTTTGCTCTGGGGGCGGTATGCAAGAACATAGAGTGAATGCTTAATGGACCGATAGTGTGGTCTATCGCTCCACCTTTTACCTATGATGACGCAAGCAAACCCACGCTAGTGTCCACAAAGCATCCACTTAGTCAAGTCCTTGCATATGGCCTTGAGTCTTGACCAGAATGGGACACCATTCCCTTTCCCATAAAACCTCTCTAGGACCGTGCTGCTGTTATTACTCTTCATTACTCTCCTCATTCATAAAACATTAAATAAAGTCATTAATAGCGGTAACTTGAATGTGAAACACATCAACAATACAATTAATTACTTTGAAAGGTTTGAATGTTTTTCACTCTATCCACACTAACTAACTCTTAATTTGTCTTGCAGAATCACGCAGAGGAACTTCACCGACTAAGACCTGACATTTACAAGGATCCAAACCACAAGCCAGAGTTAGCCATTGCGATAACACCGTTTGAGGCGCTTTGTGGATTCAGACCGGCCAGAGAAATTGCAGAGTTTTTAAAAAGTAATGCAACTTTAATTCACCTTTGCTTTCTCTGGTTTTATTTTGATTTATCCATATTTTTGTCAAACACCTTATCTTACTCAGTAGCATGTCTTTTTACTAAGCTAAGAGTCCCAGGTTCAATTCAAACTGTGGTTAAAATATCATTGGTTAATTTAGAGCTTCCTCTCACACTGATGAATTAACAAACACTAGACTGGATGAAGTGTTTATATTAGAACTAAACTAATTTTGACAAATTAACAAATATGAGATTGGATGAAGTGTTTATATTAGAACTAAGCTAAATTTTTAAGTCATGCGCTGATAGTGATTTATTCAGAAAGGGCATGTTTTATACTCCATTTAAATAAATATAGCTTTTAAAATTCTGTATTCTTAATGGAAATTCATATTAAAATAAAATAACATAATTGCTTTACATTTTATTTAATTAAATATTTGGTTCAAATTATAGGTTGTCAAATAGGTATATGTTAAAAATTATTTATTGAAATTGGAATTAAATCAATTATTAATAGCTTAGTGTACAAATCCTCTTTCCCTTGAACTATTCAATATTGCACTGTGGCTAGAGCCCTACATAATTTATTTTTTTAAGGCTGTTCATGATGACCATGCAAGATTACTACTACAAGTTGACTTCATTATCATCGTCATTGTCACCACCACTATCATCATCATCAAAAACAACTGTTTCTAGCCTGTAGCCGGGTCACTTTAGTAAAATGCTTCCATCTTCCTCTATCCTTCACTCTTCCTACTTTAATTTCTTGCATTCTTCTCCTCTTGCACACTTTCTGCTATCTGCTCCTCCCATATCTTTCTTGGCCTCCCGTATGGTATTTTCCCTACATATTTCATTTCCAACATTTTCTTTTAAATTTTCAATGTAACTATAGTCAGGATAAAATAAGGATAAACTGAACATTTTATGAATTTAAGACATGTCATGGAATTTTATAATCGTTCAGGATATAGGTACCATCTATTTGTCATTTGACGGTATAGGGAAGGTTTTTTTATTTACTTTTATCACTGCGTCTTACTACCTTTTAGGGTTATATGCATATAGGAAAGTAAAATTTCTTTATTGAATCTTATTCAAATGTCATTTTTGATCAAGTTTTTGTTTATTTATTTTTGAGTGTATTTATAAAAATTATTAAGAATTTTGAGGTTTTTGAACATTCAGATTAATTCTGATAAGAGTTTGTCAGGGAAATGAGGATTTTTGAATCAAAGAAGAGCCATATTTTTTTCCCTGTATTTTGTGGTCACCTTATACTAGGTTTTTATTTAATTGTGTTCATGTTTGTATTGTAGATATCCCAGAGTTGAGGGTGGTGGTTGGAGAGGAAGTAGCCTCCAAATTTGTCAGTAGTGACGAAGCCAATCAACAGTCTGCACTCAAGGAATGTTTCCAAGCTCTGATGACCGCCTCCAAGCCAGTCATTGAGTCTAATCTCATTGCATTGGTCACAAGGATAGCATCACTAGGTATACTCAAATAATTAGTAAATTAGCTGAAGTGAAAACTTAATAGTTTAACACTTACCTACTCTATGGCATTAGGAACTCAAAAGTTTACTGCCGCACCTAACAAAAGTATGCCACCTATCCTTATCTAAAGCTAGTTCTATCCAGTCCACCTCATTACACCCTACCTCCATTCTAATGTTGTCCTGCCATCTGCGTCTAGGTCTTCCTAATGGTCTCTTCCCATTTGGATTTGCCAGTCAGTACCCTGAAAAAGGTTCTAGATTCTCCCATTCGCGCTGCATGTCCTGCCCACTGTAATCTACGAGACTTGATTAGTAGTTTAACACACAGGTGGAAATTAACATGGGTATGAATTCATCCGTGTTTAGGTGGATATATTTAAATTAAATTAAATTAGTTGAAGAATGTCTCGTGGACACGCAAATCCTAACTGGGACGTTTGGCTTAGCCCACCAATGCTTTACCACTGAGCTATCCAGGATTTGTCCTTTGCCCAGGGCCATTCTTTACTCTAGTTTAAGGCAATATTATTTTGACGGATGTGTGGATTCATCAGCTACTTGAGCTACCATTGAACCACCGCCACCAGGCTACTTGGGCCACCTACGCATGGATAAAACTATACCAACATTAATTTTCACCCATGTGTGGAATTATTAATATACGTGCACCAACCCTATGCGATCAAGTATTGTACAAGAGACAGCACAAACACCTGCCTTGAGTCACCTGGCAGTTGGGGTTCAGTGATAGTTCTAGCTCAATTAGGCAATGAATTCACATGTCCATCAAAAAACACTCTAAACTAGCCTACGAGTGAAGAATATCTTGAACATTGGAAAAATCTGGAATAGCATAGTAATAGAACAGTAGCATGCTGAGTCAAAAGTCCAGGGTTCGATTTCCATACCCATGTGTCATCTTTAAACAAATTTAATTTTGTTGAAAATTGTATGTTTCTTTCCATAACTAACAAGTAAATTTATTATTACCATGCTGCTGATCAACATAGATAAAAATTCACACAAATCACATTTAATTTTTAATCAGAAAGAAGACAGCAGGTAATCTATGGATATGGTTAGTTATTACATAACACTTACATTTTATTATATATTTTTTCTAATTTCAAAAACTAAGATGGTTTTCAAATATAAGCAGAAGAAAATGTGTTGAAGTATCATTTTGTACAACACATTCTAGTGGTCACATACTCTAAGCAAGCATGTTCAACCTTTTCTCGACTGAGCGCCACATAAGTTCTTGGGGAGTTGGTTGGGAGCCATACATGAAATTTATAATACCTAATGCACAAATATAGTACATACACACACATACATACATACATACATAACTGTACCCACACACATCAATCTTTTTTTTTTTTTAGCACCGCGTCTTACTACCCGTTCGGGTTATACGCTTAAGTACTAATTACACTAATGGATTGGGAATTAGGAAGGTTGAATTTAGAGGAAGTGAACCCGCATTTGCGTGGAGGGAGAGTGGAAAACCGTTTAGGAAAAACCACCCCCAGTTCACCCGACCGAGATTCGAACCTTGATCTCCCCGTCCTCAATGGTTTGACTCAACACGACCACATCAATCACTCCATCCATTCATACCTACCTACATACGTAACACAAGTACATTATACTTAAGATTATAGAAAATACATAGAAGTTACTTCAGCTACAAGAGCCTAATTTGTTGTTTTATGTATGCAATTTTAAGTATTTCAATTTGAGCTGATGAGCCACATAGAATGTACTCATGGGCTGCTAGTTGGACACGCAGGCAGCTCTAACGTATCACTCTTGCAATAGAGTCGATAGCCGGTAAAGAGGAGGCTGGGGGATGATTTCTGGTTGTGTATACTGATATTGAATTTTCCTACATGGTATTTCACTCCACCCACTATCTACCTTCCTCGTCCATAGGCTATTTAAACCAAAATAATATATTTCACTATCTTATAAATAAATCAAAATTTTTGTGTTCATATTTGATAAACTTAAATTTTTCTCCCTCAGATGAATCTGGTAGAGCTGAGGTATTAGCACCCCTGCTTTGTCGACTCCACTCTCAGTTTCCAGGTGATGTCGGTTGTTTCGCAATAATTTTCCTCAACTTTTTAGCTTTGAAACCAGGAGAAGCACTTTACCTGGGTCCCAACGAACCTCATGCTTATCTCGCTGGAGGTTAGTACAGTTATTTCCAAAACCAATTGCCAATTTTTAATTTATTTTTCTAAGTTGTGGATTTGATTTTGATATAATTTTAATTAATTCACAATATCACATAAATGGGATTTTCTTCACTTCTTTGAGAATATTAATATAAATTTATAACATCTTGTTTAAAGAAGAACATTCAATAATGAATAGAGGAGTTCGACAACTAGCCTCTATGAATTGGCACAGAGCAAAGTACTCAAATAACAAAATATACTTTAATAGTTAAGAATAGACCTTTGAAGAATCCCAAACTAAGGAAACATTTTGAAAATTAGAACTTGACATTTTCAAATCGGGAAATATTATTTCTCAAAAAATATGTATAGATATATATAAATTCATAGGAGTGTGCGAAGCTCTGCAACTCTGACTTGGCTTTGAAACAAATATTAATTTTGACTAGAACTATAGAAACAATCTGAAGTAATTGAATTGTAAGTTATGATAGTACCATATTTCACAGCATAATCGTAGCATTTTTTTTATCCTAGTTATTGGGGGGGAAAGTAGGGTGCGACCATTATGTGAAGCTTTTTTTAAAAAAATCTTTTTTACTTAATACTTTATTAGCCTGAATAAAATGCAATGTTTTTTTTCTCCTAAAATTACCCTTTCAAAAAATGTTCTCATATTATATGCACTGCCTAACATTTTCCATAGAAAAAAACACCAAATTGCAAGGTATATTTTGTAGCACGCTGGGACTGTACTGGCCAGTGTGCTTATCTATAAATAGACTGAATGACAAAACAAAGAGAGAGAGGGAGTTACTATGAGCAAATAAGTCTAGTCAACTAAAGGTCAAAACAAATGAAGGAATTTCCCCCCCTTTTTTTTTTCATTCCTTGAGTGCAGCTGCTCTGGCTGGAACAGTGTGGTGGGTCTAATAATAAGCTCAAGGTCAAAACAACTGGTAATTTTTTTTATGCGCCTAGGTGAGCTGTGTGTTTTGTAGAGGGGAATGGGCAGGCAAGCGAAATCAGTCACATGATAGTACTAAAATCCTCTCACACAAGCTAAAATAGTGAATGTCTGCTTGTGATACATTACCGTGAGAAGCTGTGGGCTGTAAATATAAAAACTATTCTCCGGGCTTCAAACTGAAAGTGATTGTGTTCGCTGAACAACATAGTAACAGAGCTGCAGAAAGAGGGTTTTCAGTGCAAGATTGGTGGAAACAAAAAGACAAGCGAAAAAACACACAACTTTCTAGACGTGCGTTTAGAGGTCCTAAAACTGGAAAGTTCCCACAAATAGACGAGGAATTGTTTGTTTACATAAAAGAAAGGTGTAACTATGTCTGCAGTGTATCGTATGAAATGTTGCAAATAAAGGCTCGTGAGGTAGTGCACAAACACAGTATTATTGTACCAACTCAGTTTAAGGGTAGTTGTGGCTGGGATATAAGGTTTGTATGATGACACAACTTGTCAGTGAAAAGAAGAACCATAAAATGTCAAAAGTTGCCAGCTGAATACACTGAAAAGATTGTATGCTTTCACAGATTTGTCTTGTGTATGCACCAGGAAACTTCATACTTACATTCTCAAATTGATAATGCGGATCAGATTCCAGTGTTTTTTATATGCCTCGCAACAGCACTATTGTGATAAAAGGATCTTTAAGTGTTTCTATGAAAACTAATGGTAATGGGAAATTACGGTGCACAGTACTGCTTGCCGTTACAGCTGATGGAAGGAAGTTAACAGCTTATGTCATTTTCAAGAGAGAAACAATGGCTAAGGGAATTAAATTTCCCCGTGGAATACATTTAAGAGTACAACCAAAGGGTTGGATGGACTTGGAACTCATGATGGACTGGGTCAAAACTGTGTGCAACCAAAGACCGAGCGCATTCCTGAAACAGCTGGCTCTGCTCGTTTAAGGTAGTTACCGAGGTCACCCCGTAAACAAAGTGAAGCAACTCCTCTTTGAAAATAAGGTGCAACAAGTAGTTATTCCTGGTGGCTTGACGTCTATTTTGCAGCCACTGGACGTATGTGTAAACACACCTGTTTTAAGATCGCTTGCGCCGTTTTTACAATGACTGGATGAGCGGTGATTATCAATTCACGCTCTCTGCGAATATTAAAACGCCTGTCCTTGGAACTATTATGTACGTGGGTAATTAAGAGTTGGGGCCTAATACCACACGAAACAGTTGTCATTAACTTAAAAAAAAACGGGAATTTCGAATGCACTGGGTGAATCTGAAGATACGCACTGTGGCAGTACAACGAAGGAAACCCATCTGATATGAGTGGCGCTGAGGGAAGCTCGTCAGATTATGGAATCAACGATAGTGGCACAGAATATTTCGACACAGAAGATTAAATTTTGTACCTAGGTCATACTTCACAATACATTTTGCACCCTAAACATGTACCAAAGACAGTTTAGTTAAACATGATTACTGTATTGTCCCGATTATAGTATGGCCTCGAATATAATACGACCTGATATTATAACATAGGTAAAATTTAACAACTTTAACACTGTTTTTTTTTAAAGTAAAAGTTTAGGGTGAAATTTTATAAACCAAGACTGAAAAACAGAGTGGGACCATTATGCGATGAAACCATTTAGACCAACTTTTTGGACTGAAAAACAGGGTGCAACCATTACGCAGTGAAATATGGTAGCCTGATTTATCACATTAAAAAAAAAATTGTCTAATAAAATATTTTTCAAGTTATTTTAGTGCAAAGAGTTATATAAATACTCTCAATATTTTTTTAAAAGAATAAGCCAAATAAAAAATATTCAAACTTTGATTCGG
The DNA here is from genome assembly GCA_033556935.1 of Timema podura. NCBI lineage: Eukaryota > Metazoa > Arthropoda > Insecta > Phasmatodea > Timematidae > Timema > Timema podura. The sequence goes on from JAVRXN010000003.1 coordinate 18,043,016, forward strand.
CTTTTGAGAATATTTCATATATTCGATTTGAGTTTGCTTTGAATTGAACAAGTTTGCTTCGAACACCCCTAGAAATTTCTATAATTTTTGTAATTTTTTTTTTTTTTTTTGTAAATGTGTTTTAATATTTTAATTTAAGGACATAATATTTGTATTACCCAGCTATGAGACAGTACTATTTCTTCTGATTAATATTTTGTTTTTTGAGATTGCGTCGAATGCATGGCATGTTCCGATAACGTTGTGCGAGCGGGTTTGACACCCAAGTATAAGGATGTGGACACACTATGCAATATGTTGAACTACACGTTCGAATCGGCGAACTCCAAGCTGTTTGCCCCAACACGTGACGACCAGTTTACCGTTGTCTTTCGTCCTTCAGTCCCAGACTTTGCGGTAGCCGATATTAATGTGAGTTTTTCCCCAAAACATGTAAAGGTATTAGAATATAATGGATAAATAATATCAAAAATTCACATTTATTTAGAGTTTGTAAGCATGTCGCCCACATTCAGTTAAGTGGTAAATTATTGCTTGTGGATCTGGTTTTTAAGTATATCCTATAATTTTGTTGTGATAAACCACTTGTAATAAATATATGAATTATAAAAATAATAATCCAACACTAAATTTTGACCACAAATGAAACAATATTATTTGAAGTAAATGTTTTAGATCCCGCCTTCATCAGTTCAGTTCCTTCTTCGGCCGCGAGACACTGCCTCTATACTGTTGGTGTTAGATGGCGAGGGCAGTACTGACTCTCTTGGAATCTACCTGAACCACGGGACTGTCCTCTTCTTGCCAGCCGGACTCCAACTGAACGTCACTACCTCTGACCATGCTCTCCACATGTTCCAAGCATTCGCCAATGTTTAAGAATTGAAGACAAAGTGATCTTAATACTATCCCCGATATCTCTAATCAACTTTCCTGTACCTTCTTTCAAATATAACAAACTATCTCTGAAATAAATACTCTTTTGATAATTCTACAGGTGGATCAAATAATTTATTTATTTTCCTTAGCGATCTAAAAAAACTAAAAATTAAATAAAACATTTTTTTTTTTCCTTCAGGGAATTGTCATCACACAACATATACATTTCTCAGTAAGATTTGGCAATACTGGATATTGGTTTCTCAGTTTATTTGTTATATAAGTGTGTGTTACATTATCAAGAGAAAATTAATTATTTTGATGTAATTTTTTTCTATAATTTGTTGGGTAATGGAAATTAAAATGTTTTCTTTATTTGGACAAATCTCTTGCTACTGTTACTGATGGCATGTCAATCTATTTAACTCGAGGTCCTCGAATTTGGATTTAAGTATCCACTATATACCACTAACTGTTCTCTCTGAAATAGTCACACAGTGAAATTTCAAAGATCTTCTCTCTATAATTATTTAATAAAAGAAGAGTAAAGTGTGAAATAATTTAAAGTAGATGTTACTAGTAAACTTTAATTTTATTATTTCAATATCATACAAGGAATAATGTACAGAATTTATAATATCATTTACCTCAAAGAGCTAAATGAGGGTTTCCTTTAACACTATTTTGTTTATTGTATTTGTTAATATTGTCAAGTGTTTATTGTGTGTTAATCTTTTTCTAAGAACAAGACAATATTGTGTGGTTTAAGTGTTCATGATGTGTCTTATTTCTCATAGCTTTGTCTATCTTTGAAAATAAATTATGGCAAAAATCTCTATACTTAGTGTTAAAAACTTCTTAGCTAAACAATCGTTCCAAACGTGCCAACACTAATCTGATTTTTATATGTTTAGTTTTCACTTCTGTGGAAGGCAACTTTGGGCCCTCTTTGTCACTTGAAAAAAAAAAGATAGGTTCTTATTCATCCATCTTATTAATATGTCTTGTCACTTTGAGCAAGTAATGCATACTTACCCTGAATGTAAAATTTACAAAACATACTTGTGAGACAGACAAATACCAAACAACTTTTGAATAACCTTTGAAACATTAGAAAAGACCAATAAACAATAAGTATATTCTTATGCTTATTTGTTCAAGAGAGAGAGAGAGAAGAGAACAGCCAATTTAATTCCATCTCTCTTCCTAATAGACCTCTGACCTTAAAAATAGTCTAATAATTGTATTTATAAGTAAAGTATTTTAAACTTTTTCTTACTCTTCGGTACTCTAACAGGCCTTGAGTTAATTTTTTGAAATTACTTCCTCTAGGTGAAACATTGTAGAGTGTTTAAATTGTAAAACAAGAACAATATTGTTTTAATTGTTGGTACTAAACTTGTTTTTATGAAGTGTCACAATTCTATTCTAAAAGAAAAGTAGTATCTGATTATTGACTAACCCATTTGAGATAGGCATAAACATAAATTTGGCATTCATACTCGAGCTTAAAAAAAATTATCAGGTTAAGGTTTAAGAGAGAACGACAAATGGCTGAAGAAAAGTATTTTTTATATTCTCCCTTTTCTGTAATTCCCGTTAGAAAACTTCCCGAATTAGGTTTGGTCCCACCAACTCTTCACATTCACACTTTGAATGAAGGATTTAGACCAGGGTTCCAAATTTTTCGGTTGGATTGCCCACTATAGAACTAAATATATCATGCTCTGACCTGTTTTTTAGATACATATTATATAATATATATTTCATTATTATAATAAATGATTGAAATATTTTCTTGTCAGTTAGCCACTATATAGATGGCAATCTTAACAAGAAAAGTGATCACAGATATTCTCATTTTTTTGGTGGATTTTCACACTAGCAATCACCATTCATACTGCAGTAAGAAGGTGTTCTATAGCCAAGTAATAAATGGGAGGGGAGAGAAAAGAACGAAGAGTGAAGGATGAAAAAGGAAGAACGTTGAAGACAGGAGAGAAAGAAAAGGAACTATGGAGGAGATATTTTGAGATGATGTTCAACCTGAAAGAGGAAAGGAATGAGAGGGAAACAGAGGAGCAAGAAGAAATAGCGGAAGAGGAGGAAAGAGGACCCATTAAAGGATACATTAAAGAGGATGAGAAAACCAAGGAAGAGCAGCAGGTAAAGTAGGAATTAAATGGCTATACAAGTAGTTTGGAAGGGAAACAAATAACCAGAATACTGGAAAAAGAGAGTTATAATACCTATTTTCAATAAAGGAGATAGGAATAGGTGTACAAATATAGGCTAATAACGCTGATGTTCCACTGTAAAAAAAATATTAGAAGATATTAGAAAAGAGAATATGAAATAAAATGAAAGGAAGCTGGAGAGAGTAACAGCACAGATTTAGTTAACAGAGTTCCACCATAGACTTGATCTTTGCTCATATGACAAGCTGATGGAAAGAAGGTATGAATATGGGAAAGACTTGGTAATGGTATTTATGGATGTGGAGATGGCATACAATAGAGTGGATAGAAATAAAGTTTGGAAAGCGATGGAGGAGGCTGAAGTGGAAAGAGGAGTTGTAATGCGAGTGAAAAGCATGTATGAGAATAACAGGAATTGTATTAAGACATAGAGTGGGAGGATGGATTGGTTCCAAATAAAAAATGGAGTGAAGCAGGGGAGTGCCCTTTCATTATTACTATTTGTAATGGTCATGAATAAAGTGGTAGGAAAACTCTGAAGAGGAAAGAATGAAAGCCATGATGTTTGCTGATGACTTTATGGTATGGGGGGAGAAGAAAGAGGAAGTACAGGAACAACTACAAGAATGGAATGAGGAAGTGAAAAAGTATGGAAGGAAATCTAGCATGGCGAAGTGTGAAGTGATGGTAATGACAAGGAAGAGAGTAAGGCCTAATAAAGCTATTAGGTTGGATGGAGTAGAACTTAGAAAAGTGCAAAATGTAAAATACCTTGGAGGCGTGATTAGAGCTAAAGGTGGAAGTAGAGAGGATGTAATGAGAAGAAGACAGCAGGGAGAGTTGTTCTGTAGGTGTGCAAGAGACCTGCCATAAAGAAGAGAAGTGCCCTTGAAGTGTAAGGAAGTGTTGTACAGGGCGAACTTTGTAACCATTGTCACATTTGCAGCAGAAACATGGACATTGAATGTAAGCGATATTAGGAAAGTGGAGGCTGTGGGAATGAAGTTTGTGCGGAGCATGTTAGCTTTCACAAGGAAAAACAAAATTAAGAATGAAATTATCCAGGAAAGAGTAGTGGTACAGGGAGCACATGAGGTAGTAGAGGAAGCAAGACTGAGATGTCATGGTATGTAATGAAGATGGAAAAAGAGAGGATGCCAAAGAAAATTTTGGGAACTATGTACGTAGGAAAAATATCGCAAGGGAAGCCGAGAAAGATGGAAGGAGCAGCTAACAGAAAGTGTTCAAGTGAAAGGAGACGAATGATGGAAGGATAGAGGAAGATGAAGGCATTTGACTAAGCTGACCCGGCCACAGGCTGGAAACAGTTGGTGATGATTCATACTTCTAGCTAAATCCATATTTATTATTATTATTATTATTATTATTATTATTATTATTATTATTATTATTATTATTATTATTATTATCATCATCTGTTTCAATAAATCCATTATCTTTAAAAATGAGGTGGCCCATTGGCTAAATAATTTTATAATAATGGAAATTGATAAAAATAAGGAAAAAGGAAACATAAACTAATTAATAAGAGTAAGTTTAATGAAGAACGCCCACCTAGGGAAAGAAGAAAAATGTGGGGAAAATCCAATGCACAAAGGTGACATCTTCCTTTCTTGTCTTCTATAATAGAAGTAGTCACACACACATTTTAACACAGAGTAATATTTCTGCATTGTTGCCTTTTATCAAACACAAAGAGAGAAGGGGAAATACACTTCACACAAACACTGGATTACTCCATTTTGATTTAATAAAAAAAACTGTTAGAAAAAACTGTGCCAACTTTACTCCCAAAAACAGTTGGCACAGTGTTTTTCTAACAGTTTTTTTAAATTAACTATACAAAGGAAAATCTTTAATAATTCTTAGGGATGGACGGGAATTACTTTTTTTACTTCGGGACGGGAAATAAGTCAAAATAACGGGAATGGGAATTTTTAAAATTATGCTTTAGAATAATTTTAGATTTTATATATATATTAATATATTGATTTCTAAACTAATATGGTAAGACTTGTAAAAGTTATAATTTTATTAAAACCCGCTTCAGTGGCTGCATGGTTTAAGGCATCACTCTTGCAATATACTAGACTGCCAATGACAAGGATATTCTAGTTCGATCCTGGCCGGGTGTAATAGGGTGGTTTTTTCTAAATGGTTTCCCACTTTATCTACAAAAATGTAGGTACACCACCTATAAATTCATTCCCCCTCATTTCTAACATACTATAGTCATTAGTACATAGGTGTATAACCAAAACAGGTGATAAGGCGCGGTGCAAAAAAAAAATGCTAAAGGTATCAAAAATAATAAAAACTAACATAATAAAAAAGAGCTTTGTGCTAATAGCGTTTTTTTATCAAATCAAATAACCAAATTTTGAATTACTATCAAATAGTTAATTTTATTACATTTTTGATGGAAATTATTTTTATTAGTTAATTTCTTTTGAAAATGGTGATTATATTTAATTATCTGCAAAGTGCAAAAAACACTACAAAACATACTATTTGGCACCTCTTCAATATGCTCTAAGTATGAAACTGCAAAATATTATCTAGGTTTAAAAAAAAGTTACTTAGGTTTATTAAAACTCCTTAAATGTTATCTAGGTTTAATACCCCATAAATGTTCTCGCCAAGTTTGAGACCTCTTAAAGGTGCTTGTTTAACACCCCCTACACTCTACTCCCCGCCTGGCTCACTAACAAGAGACATGCTGAACCCTCATAAATGGTTGATCTTGGCAAGCAGCTTCCTTCCCCCCTCCCTTTCCTTTCATTTCCCCACCATAAAATATAGAATATATCTCTGTCCTCTAAATATTTCAAGCTCTTTCATTGAACCTAACAAATAACTGTTGATAGACAGAGCACAATAATTCACTTGCCTCCCAACTTATTTGTCTCTCTACAGATGGTAAAATAACTCCCTCCCCATCCCAACCCCCAAGTTTGTTAAAGCACAAAGAAGATTGTCAACCAAAGAGATTAACAGTGATGAGTGGTAGGGATGGGCTAAACCTTAATTTTTCGATAGATATTGGTAATTATCGTGGCCGTGATTGTAAAATAGTGGTGATTTATACTAGTGATTATTCACGGTGACTGGTAGTCACAGTGTTTTGTTGACTCATATTTTATATTTTGCTCCAGTCACCACTCTTTACTATAACAAAGTGATGTGTTGGACCTTAGATAGAAACACAGGGTTGCCAACTTTAAAGTATCTAGAGATTAACAACGAACTAAGAACAAAGACTCTCTTTGAGGAATATTACTATACAATATTGCTTTATAAAATATAAATTATGTTTATTAATCTCAACTATACCTACTTTATAATGTTTGGGTTAGAAAAATAAATTTGAGAAATAAATTTGGCAAACATCCAACATGTTTTTGTATTGAAAAGTTTAAGGAGATAGAGTCTGCCTCCACAAAGTAATTAAGTTGAGGCTTTTTTTCAAAAAATGTTTATTGAAACATGAAAATTAAGGACATAGACTGCTACTGTGCACACCTGTGGGTCACCATATCGCTATATGCCAACTGATATTTTGTCAGTCACGGTCATAGCTTTCATACTGTAATGCTCAGCTGTCGCTGTCTGGTGAAAGTATCACTAAACACTGATCACAGACATCTCACTGATACTTTTGAGATCCAGTCACTGGGAGTGACGGTGATCAAGGAGTAACAGTGAAAAAAATCACCGTCCGTTAAATATCGCCCATCTCTAATGAGTGGGCAGTAACTGCTAGAACACGAGCGCTTGCCCTTTGTTTTGTTTTCTGGAGCAATATGTTTTGTTTCCCACATAAAACTTTTCAGGAAAGGGTTAATGCCACCCTAACAATGGGAATTGATAAATTTCTGACCTTTTCCTGAGAGTTCGGGATCACGTCCACCCCTAATAATTCTAAAACTAAGCGTTTCTAAACCGGTGTTTGTATGACATTTTTGTTACGTTTGGTTGGTTGATGGAAACACGCATCCAAAATACTTGACACCAATTAAAATACATCTTGTATACATAAATAAAATAAAATATTAAATAAATCAGGCTTTTTGAATGTTTTTCCACTGACATTAGGTAAATTATAGGGAGTATCAAATGTCAAGGGACTAGCACATCACAAGTACCTTTATTTTTAATATTAGAATAGGCCAGTCAAATACAGTATGCACCAGAATAAACCATATTGAAAGTGGATATTGCACTTCAATAAACATAAACAGACCTTGATATAAGGAAGTGCCGTGTTCACCGACGATGTTGTCGTCAACGTTCTCTTTAGAAAAATATGTTCCATAATACGTGTAAAATATTAATGTGGCTGATAACCTATATCTGGTAGCTAACTTTAACCTCCCGATAGCAATATTTATGCGGTAGTCATAAGACCAGCCCTTAATAACATGTTTTTAAAATAACATTTAACAGTAAAGCTCATATTATGTTAATAATGTTTGCAATATAACATTTTGAAAATGATGCTTAATGCACTATGTTCTATTATTAAGAACCATATAATATTTTTTCCAACATAAAACATATTTTTAAATATATAAAACTTCGATTTGGTTTAAGGAATATTTTACAAAATTCAATTTGGTTCCGAATTAAAAACGTAGACTTCACATACCAGGCTTCTTTTTTCCCCCAAATAAGCTTTGTTGTTATACAATTTTGAAAAATAAATTGCTGAAAAGATTGGACCAAATATCATTAGAATTTTATTGATGCAAAACAAAAGAAGTTTTACTTCTTAGTTTGGGGATAATTATTAATCCCATCTATATACACTTTCTTTGTTTGAATAACGTTCTTAAATTAGTAAATTTAGTGCAAGCATTAACTTAATCTAAAAATAGGGATGAGGAAGGAAATAGAAAATTCACCTGGAGAAAGGATGGAAAATATACAATTTTAAGGGACTAACAGACCTTTGGCCTATTATGAGCTACAGAGTATTGAACCTTGAGTTTGGTGCAAATCCCTCGGATGGCCTAAGCGTCTCCTTGTGATCATTTTAATCCTGCCATATTTTTTTCGCAAGTTTTTATGGAAGATATTCTGGATTTGAAAGGCAACCAGAGGGTATTATAGTTTTTTCCCCGTTATATTGCTAAGACTGGTCATTTTAGGTAAATGTAAGTTTATATTAATTTAGATTAATTCTCGACTCCTTTCCAATTATAAACACTCCAGGGGTGCAATCATTGCATATGCTAAGCTTCTGGTAAGAATGGACATTCTTTTTATTATATAAGTTTTATTCAAACAAGATAAACATGGTATTGTTTTTTCTTCGTTAAGATTTCTGGAAAATATCTAAGATAGGGAGAGAGGAGAGAGTAATGAATGGCTACACAAGAGGCTAAATGTAACCTCGGTAAAGAAAGGAATTACCAGTGCTGGCCGATTCTTAAGAATCCGAAGAAGTGACCAGCCGACGATTTCAAGGACCTCCCAAATTGTGGAGCCTAGTTTTTATTTAACCTTTAATTCGGCTCCCTGGGCGGATACCTTTGGAGGATCGCCACGTGATGAACAATGGTACACATGTTAGAGATACTTAAATTATCCATGGTCAGGTATGATGATACGATTTCTTGAATTAACTTTTATTTAATATATAATAATTAATATACCTTCGTGGTTCATGATTGTTGCCCACAATTATAACATTTTGTGTAAACCTGTGAGTTATATTGTCTTTGTTTTAGTTAACTTAAGGTTGCAGTATTGTCCCCGTTCCTACGGTGTATGGAAGATTTAGTTTCAAAATACAAATATCCATGATTCTAACCTTGACTTTCTTCTTAATACCACTTCAAGTGTTTGAGGCAGCTTGACTACACTGTGTGTGTTGTCTATCTTGTTATTTTGTTTACTGTTCTTCCAAAATTATTATAATATTGCTAAGGAAGGATCATTTTGTCTTATCTTATATAAGTGTTTAAATATGCATGAGCCACTTAAAAAGTGGAGGTCATGGGAATGAAGTCATTGAGGTGCATGCTATCACAAGAAGAAATAGGGTTAGAAATCAAGTCCAGGCAAGAGTTGGGGTACAGGGAGTAAATGAGATGGTAGAGGAAGCAAAGCTGGTCATTTAATGAGGATAAAAAAGAAAAGAATCCCAGATAGAACGATGAAGATGAAAAATACCGCAAGGGTGACCAAAAATGAGGTGGAAGGCATAGATACAAGTATACAAGTGAGAAGAAAATAATAGTGGAAGAAAAGAGACGGAGGTATTTTAATAAACTGACCTAGCCACAAGCTGTAAAGAGTTGATGATGATGATACTAAAAAAAAAGGTCTATATTCATTAACTCAGTTGTGGGTTTTTCATTTCAGTGACATAGTTGCTCCTAAAGATATATTATTGGTGGGTAGAAATGATAGGTTTATGTAATTCAATTCAAATGATCATACCACAGTAAACTCTCCAACTCATGCAGTTAGCAGTTTATGTTTCTACTTTTGATAAAATAATATTTTCAAAAATTCTGATAAATAAAATTGTACATTGTGACTTGAATGTATAAACAAAAATAGCGGAAGATAAGATGAAGAATGCAATTTTCATATTTCTATCAATATTTGACACATGTATCTTTATACATTATCTCTCTTCCCTATTATTATCTTACTGTTTACATATGTGTTTAATAATAATAATAATAATAATAATAATAATAATAATAATAATAATAATAATAATAATAATAATAATAATAATAATGATGATGATGATGATGATGATGATGATGATGATGATGATGATGATGATGATGATGATGATGATGATGATGATGATGATGATGATGATGATGATGATGATGATGATGATGATGATGATGATGATGATGATGATGATGATGATGATGATGATGATGATGATGATGATGATGATGATGATGATGATGATGATGATGATGATGATGATGATGATGATGATGATGATGATGATGATGATGATGATGATATACTTTCACTCTTATACACATTTAAAAACCAATGACATTTATTTTTAAAAAAACTAAAATTAATTATAAAGAGAATTCTCTGCATATAATAGACTAATGTGTTTAAAATCTATATGAAATCCAATATTATTTAGCTATTTTATGTTTGTAATGTGAGTAGACATAACTAAAAAGTAATATGCTCATTTTTACCCTGGGACAAAACTGTTATACAGTGAAATCTTTTAATAGCGGACACCTTCCGAGATTAAAAAAAAAGTCCGTTATTAAGAGGTGTTCGTTATTTTGAAGAGTATATATTTTTTAAATCAAACTTCTTGAAAACATCTTCTGATAATTTTCTAGATGGAGAATTCCTCACTAAAAACATAAATAATAGCTTCGGCTATTTGATTCTTGAACGCAGTTTAATCTATATAAACCTATATACAGTAGAACGATTATTCGAGGCTCCAAGTTAACTGAGGAACTTATTCTGTCAAAGTGTCCAATTTTAACACACTATTTATACAATAGTTAAATATTTTATACAATAGTGTTTTACTTCAACTTATCTATAAATATACTGTATTACTACAACTAGTATAAAGTATTGTTTATGATACTTTTATACAATTCTGTAGTTAACTGCATGAGAAATGACGTGAGAACCAATTACGAACAACAGCCAGAACACTGCGCCTGGCGTTATGCCGCTCAAAATGTTGAGCGAACATGAAAACGCATGAAGGACGTTTGGCTAATGGTTTGTACTAAAGTACAGTACTCATCATTTCATGGTAGAGGACTAGTTCGTTTAACGTCGTGTCCCACCACTATCTGTTGCTATAGTTTCTTTGTTTCATTGACAGTCTATCCAAAATCAGTCAGCAGTTTGCGTGAAGTGTTTTATTGTTTTGTTTTCATGTAATTTGATTTGAGTGGTAAACATAAAAGAGTTGCTGTTTCTTTGGAAACAAAGTTCAATGTCTTAAAAAGATTATATTATGGGGAATCTATTAGAAAAATAGGTGTAGATTTGGGTGTGGGAAAAGTGATCATAGGAGAGTGAAAACGGAAACAAAACAATATGAAATGAGGATTAATAAAAGTTCCCAGCGGAGGCAGTGGTTTAGTTAAAAAAAATTCTCAAGAAAAGATGAACAGATGTTGAAGACTTTGTTTCTCTGGTTTTCTCAGCTGAAAGGAATGCAAAGTCCGGTAAGTGGCCCTATGCTTCAAGCTAAAGCACTTGAACAAAGAATTTAAAGATGGGGAGGAAATTTTCACAGCTAGCGATGGGTATATAGACAGGTGGGGAAAAAAGGTATGGTGTAAGACAGTTGAAAATAACCGGAGCGAAACTGTCTGCCAATGCCAGTGATGTAACTGATTTTCAAGTAAAATAAAAACAAATCTTTTGCAATTAGGCCTCAGCTCCGACCAAATATTTAACTAATTGTTATGAGACTGGCCTAAACTTCAGAATGTTTCCTTAAGAAACTCTGGCCGCTGGAGACAAAAAAACTGCATCTGGCTTTAAGAAAAGTAAAGAAAGGGTAACAGTTTTGGGATGCTGCAATGCGTCTGGTAGCCTCAAATTCAGGCCCTTATTGATTGGGAGATATAAAAAACCAAAAGCTTTTAAAATCTTGAATTTAACATGTTTACCCACAACTACTAACCAAAAAAGTGTGTTTATGGATGCACACATTTTTAAAGACTGGTTTCTTAGGAGTTTCGTTCCTGTTGTTGATGCTTTCCTTAAAAAGATGAAACTGCTTCATAAAGCACCCAGAAGCTGATGAACTAACAAGCGGAAAAATTAAGGCACTTTTTTGCCATCAGATCTGACACCTCTTCTACAGCCTTTTGATCAGCGAGTCTTAGAAACTTTTAAAATAAACTACCATGAGAGTCTGCTACAAAATTTGAATGAAACTTTTAAAATAAACTACCATGAGAGTCTGCTACAAAATTTGATTGAAAAATTAGTTACAGAAACCCTTAAGGCAGTAACATTGAAAGATGTTGTGTATTGGATTGCCATTGCTTGGGATGAAGTCAAAGTTTCCACATTACAAAAGTCATGGAGAACCCTTTTTGGAATCGAAAACCTGACAAAAACTCAGAAGTACATAAAAATGCTACAGTTAATGACGTTAATGAACTTGTGGAGTTTGATAATGAACTTCCACTTGTTTAAGACGTAAATAGGGAATACATTCAAGAGTGGCTAAATAAGGACGCATTTGAATTGGCAAATGATGATATTGCTGCAATAGAAGTCACTCCTTTACCAGAAGAATATGACAGTGATGAGAATGAAATTACAGAGAAAATATTTCACTCTGAAGGTATAAAGTTCATCGAGGCAACTATCACCTATATTGAGCAGCAAGATGAATGCACAATGAATTATCTTCTTTCAATGAAACGATGGCGCAGCCTTGCCACATCCAAGAGAGGCAAGAAGCTGACGCAAAAATCAATCAAAGAATTTTTTCCAAATAAAATGTTTGATTTAAAAAAAAAAATGAGTTTAACTCTATAATAAATGTAATACTACAGTACTTTGTAATGTAATGTATTTTAATAAAGTTTTTCAAATAAAATAGAATAAAAGACTTTTTTTTAAATACAGTACAGTAAAATGTTTCTTAAATATTTTTAAAAATTTAATTCAACTCAATAATACAGTAAACATAATACTATGTAATGTGATGTGTTTTTTAATAATGCAATACGTTCTAGGGATTTATAACCTATAAATCCTACACGCTCTGTATCATCAATTTTTTTTGTATTCGAGGTAAGCTCGGTCCCAATTACCTCGGTTAATCGTAAGTGTGCACAAGAGCAAAGATAATTGCTGGAACATCCCCCCGCTGATGGTTCGGAAGGGTGGGAGTTAAGACCTTGAAAGACTGTAGTTAATTATATGTAAGATATTTTAGAAACTTCCACTAGAGAAAAAAGGCAGGATTGCTCACCCTTCACCTGAGACAATGGCATTCTTGACATTCCTACATTCAACTTTTATATATGGAATGGAGTTTAGAGATTTGTATGCATAAATATGTGTGTCTAGACGTTTCTGTTTAGAAGAATGTTAATTATTGGGAAGTTGTTTCACCATAAGAGAACATGTTATTTTGCCAGGGAATTTTAAACTGTTTGTTATAAAGAAGAAGCCACTATTTGGAGTAGTCCGTTATGGGAGATTTTACCAAAGTTGTATGTTAAATATATTTTATTTAGCAAACTAAACTATTTAGTTAACATAATATTTACACATTAAATTAGAGGTCCCACAATTTAGAGCTCCGTGATTGGGACATTCTTTCTTTCCGTGAAGTTCATGATGTGGCCGATGTCGCTATCCTTGTTGCTGTTTCCCTCCTTTTCCCTGGTGATGTCAGATACCCCATTGTAGCCATAGAGAGGGTTGAAACTCTCCCGCCGCATCCCTGCATCTTGATAATGGTTGAACTCAGGGCTGTTCTCAATACCAATCAGGTCGGAGTCGCCGCTGCCGATGCTGGAATGAAGACGACAGGCAGGCATTAACTCATATCAAAAGATTTTTTTGCTAAAAAATAAAGAATGTTAGATATATGGCATCCATCATAGGAGAAATGGTATCCGACAGCTATCAGAAGGTTCTTTATTGCAAACATTGACTGAAAGTCACTAATGTCAACCTATTTGGAAATTATAATTATTTGCTTAGTTATACTATAATAGCAAGAAAAAGTTTTATCAAACAAATCTAATAATACTTCCCTAAGGATTACTGTATAGTTGGGGTTTTTGTAACGTATAAAAATAACAAAATAGATAAATAAAACTACAGTAAACTCCCGACTATACGCAGGCGGATTATCCTCTTTGCGGCTTGCGGCATCGCCAACCACAGGGGATATGTTTTTGAAAAACGTAGTGTTGATGGAAAATACAGGGTTACCAATTGTTGTACACTGGTAAATCCCTAAAGAAGAGATTATGGCCAGAGAGGCAAAAAGTTTATGCATGGGGGACTGCACTGGAATGGACTCATAACCTGTTTAATTATCTGGGACAGCAAGATGACATGCTCCTATTTGACAAGCTGATGCTAAATAAAATACATAGCGGGATAAGAAAAAAGGAAGCAGCTGCAATGAAGCTGAAGACAAAATGGACACATCTCTTAAAAAGTCTGTATTAAAGTATACGGTACATTGATTTAAAAACAAATATATATCTTAGTGGGTGAAATATAATGATGTGTTCATAAACGCGATCATGATAGTTGAGCACTAGTTAGAATTGAATGTGCTACCATCTCTTGCTTTACTATATATGTGGATTATTTGCAGTTTTGGGTTATCCATGGCACTCGTCCCTCCATTACCGTGGATAATCGGGAGTTAACTGTATTAGGTTTTTGTTTGCGACTGTGGCAACCAGATATATTATAGTATGTGAAATAATAAATTAAAAAGTGTATAACTGGCCACCAAAATAAAATAATATTTTTATAACTTAGCGAGAGATAGAGAGAACCATACAAAATATTAGTTTCAAAATAAAACTTATTTTTAATTTTTATAAACAGTGGCTGAACACAGCCGCCTTGATGGTTTGTATGCTGTCATCAACCACACTTGTTTAGGCTAGTTCGCCAACTTGATTTCATAAGAGCACGCCACATTTTAGAAGTTCTCGTTTGCAAAGCATTTTTCTTAAGTGAACCACAAATGCCGCTTCCACAAAAATAAACATCCAAACAATTATTTTTAATAGTTCGTGTTTCAATAATATAAAAGTATTAATAATTTAAAACAAATTTTTTGTTTATGTTAATGTTCTGACTGCCAAAAGTAACAACAAACCAACATATGGTCTTGCAGATCATGTGGTTTGGCAAATGAATATATGATAACTTTTGGTAGATGTCTCTCCTATCATGGATGTCCTATATGTCAAATGCCCAATCTTTAGTTATAAGTGTCCTCAGAGCTGTCAAATCTTCTGAATTTTCCATAATATGTACAAAAATATAACCACTTTTACATTTTAATGGTTTTCATGATTATTTTACAAATTTGAAATTATTATTAAAAATGAACTAAATACAGGTTGAAACTCTTTTAGGCCGGCACCCTTGAGACCTAACAAGTACTGGACTACATAAATTGCCAGACCATAGAATTAGACTCTTAGCAACGCTTTATATACTCCTACTATGTTATTGAGCTATGTCATATAAGTTAAAATAAAGCTTAAAACAATAAATAATACACCACGTTTCACAATTCTTGGTCTCTTGGAAGACATAATTAATGGATAAAATACAAGTCAAAACAAGAATGTATAATCAAAAACACTAAGCTGCAGATGAAAACAGCTTTGGCACATTTATATTGGTAATATCACCATCTAGGTGGCCACCCCTCAAACTAATGGCGCAGATTCAAAACTTGCCAGACCACAAAAAAAGAACTAGAGAGTTTCAACCTGTACTAAAAATTGAAAAATTATTCGCTCCCTTGGCATAAATAATATGTTGGACATACGTAATCAATTTTAATGTGTGCTGTGTTCAAAGAGAACATATATGGTTTAGTTATTCATAAGATTTTCTACTAGCCGACACTTTAGCTCAGTTGATAGCGTGTTTGTCTACTGATCTAAGGGTCCCGGGTATGATTCCCGGCATGGCCGAAAAATATATCAATGGTGAAATGTGGGTTTACCCTTTCACAGTGATGAATTAACGGCCAGGGACTGGATGTTGTGCCTGTCCTAGTCTTAAGTTAGATTATAAAACATATGAAGTTATGACAGGCCTAGCAAGCCGGTAGTGGAAAATGTATGGCTTGAATAAAAAATTACCTAGGCCAAAGGCTGGAAACAGTAATGGATCTAAGAGAAAAAAAAAATTCTGCCCATTTTTATAGAAAACCAAAAATAAATCTTTTAAGCAGAACAAATGCTATTTTTTAACTTCCACTTACTTACTCTATGGCACTAGAAACTCGAAAGTTCATTGCCGCACTTACAAAAGTATACCACCTATCCTTATCTTGAGATAGTTCTATCCAGCCCCCCTCATTACACCTTATCTCTTTCAGGTTCATACTTAAGTTATCCTCCCATCTGTGTCTAGGTCTTCCAACCGGTCTCTTATCATTGGGTTTTACATTCAATACTCTGAACACGGTTATTTATATATTCTCCCATTTGCGCTGCATGTTCTACCCACTGTAATCTACAAGATTTGATTATCCTAACAATGTCTTGTGATAAACACAGGGTATGTAACTCAGCATTATGTAACCTTCTCCACTCCCCAGTAGCCTCATCCCTTTGGACCAAATATCTTCCACTGGTCAAAATAAATAAGAATAAGACAATTTAGTATATTTGGTGAATCAGGGCAGTTTTAATAATTTTTACTATTTGTTTTGATTAAATTCACGATTTTCTTCATTGTGTTGGCACCTATGCATCTCTTTTTAACATAGTGATAAGAAATGAGTTATTGTATACGGGACTGATGGAGAAATTTTATTTTTAAAAACACTTTAAAACGGACTTGTAATAAGAGGGGTTAAGTCACCTTGCGGTGTCGATGTCTCTCGTCGGGAGATTCTCGCTCTTCCAAACAGGGTTGGACCCATCAAGAGCATGCTTGTTGGTGTTGGGCATCGCCATACCAATACGGTTCAGGCCGGAGTCCTGGGATCCAAACTTGGTCGTGGACAGGGACTCCAAGCGACGATTCAAACTGTGACAGAGTAATCACAGAATTGTTGAAGGGTTCCAGTTGTTTGTTAAATTTGGCTGACACATGTTTATACCATTTTTTATATCTTGCAGACATGTTTCTACTGTTTGTTACATCTCGCCGACATGTGTTTCTAATGTTTGTTACATCTCACTGACAGGTGTGTCTACTAGACCTGTCACCCGCCTCAGTGGCGTAGTTAACTAACACACTCAATTCATGTTGAGCTAGACTACCAAGTACAGGAAGATCGAGGTTCGAATCTCGCTCGGGTGAACTGGGGGTGGTTTTTCCTAAATGGTTTTCCACTCTCTCTCCACTCAAATGCGGATTCACGTAATCTATATTCAACCTTCCCAAGTTTATCTTTATTACATTTCACTGACAGGTATTTATACTGTTTGTTACATCTGATGATTCTAAGCATTAAAGTTTAGCTATAGTTTTAATATATTTTGTTTTAGCACAACATTCTACTACTTACCCATTTGGGCTATTTTCATGTGATAGGGAAGGGACTAAAACAGTAGAATGTATCCACATTTGTGTGGAGCAAGGCCAAAATTTCAGGGGAGATTTGGGGGGGGGGGGGCGGTACCATCTCCCCCACCTTCCACCAGTAAAAAAAATTAAATAAATTAAATTATTATTGAATTAATTTTTATTTTCATTAATGGCAAGGAATACCTTTAAGTGCTATTAATTTGTTTGACATTTAGAAAATTTCTTAGCGCCTCTTCCCTATTGAGCACTTCTTAAATAAAGGCATAAGTGGTTGTTGTGTGTGGTGGTGGTGGTGGTGGTGAGAGGGGAGGGGAGGGAAGATGTGGCACTGCCCCATGAAAATAGTTTTTTCCTCCTGGAATAAATGTGCACCCTTCTAGATTTATTTCACTCCCTTATTATATTTTTAAATATGATAAGAATAAAAACATATTTCAAATAGCTTCTAAAGATATTGTATTTGTAAAAAAAAAAAAAAAAAAGGTGAGGATTGTTCTAAATATCTTCTAGGTGCATCAACATTTAAAAAAATTCTGAGGGAAGACTACTCCAAATAAATTCTAGAGGAGTAAGATTAAAAAAAAAACCTTCATACTAAGACCTCTTCAATAGTGGCATCCAATTGTCAAACATTTGCCCCCAGAAATCTTTGGGGCTAAGGGAAGGGGGGCAAACCCCCTTTTTGGTTTCCCGGCTTGCTCCTACATAAATATGGTACCATGTCCATTGACCCAACCTGAATAATTCTAAAGATCATTTCATCTTGCTCTAATAAAGTTGGTGATTTAAAAATGTGTGCTTGGAAAAAAGGTCGAATCGCCCCTGCCCACATATTCCAAAATTGTACACTTTTCAAATAAATACATTTCCAACTTGAGCTAATGTATGGAAGACTTTGACTTTATGAGACATATAGGTATTGAAAAGGGTGATCAATGGCAGAGTGGAAGGTGGGGGAGGTTGGGACGGTTTGTGTTCTGGGTATTAACCCAGCTCTTTTGATGAACATGGCTACAATCAGATTCGGATAGGAAGAACTTTTTTTTACAATTACAAAAATTACTTTAAGATTATTTGGAATAGAGCACTAGGCTAAATCATGGTTTAAATTAGGAGGGATAGCCAGCACACTTAACTTGGTGATAGAGCTTTGGACAGTCAACCTTGCAGTTCAACCAAGAGCATCAGTCTAATCTCTTGACTTGATGAAGCTGTCTGTGACAGTGAAAGCTTGTCCTTAAAAATGTGTTTGTGTGTTTTGTAGTTTTACTAATGTCATTTGGATTTATTCCGCAAGTCCGCCGATTTAGGTAGCTTTAATATTACCAACAACATTAAATAGTCTATTAACTCTCAATTGAAATGCTTTGTCAGAGTTAAAACCTTAAATTAGCATAATTGTAATTTGACTTGAGAATAGTACCACTCCCCAGAGAAACAAAGAATACATTTATGGTCTTTATTTTAATTTAATTTGTTGGTTTGTCGTCCATCTCCAACTAAGCGGCGTGAGTGGATTATGTGATGCTAATAAAGATATTTACTGTTTGTATATGGGTTTGTACTGTTATTTAATTATTAAATATCAAAACCTGAGAGCTAGGCGTAAAATCCAAAATCAAAATAGTTTATAAGTTGTGTATTGATATAGGCCTAATCTGAGTTTGGAGACCTCAATACAAAAACTAAAATGATTTTATCAGGTACTCAACATGCCCAGTAAAGCTCTATTTAAACTTCTCAGCCAGCCTGTATTTACACTCTCGGCAGGGGTAGTCGGACCACTGAGAACTTGCCCTACCTCCTTGTCCTGAAGAAGAAGGCAGCAAAGAGCACCACGACCAGGGTCCCCAATACTACGGATACCACAATCAACACTGTCTGCAGAACTTGCTCCATGTTTTGAGCTTCTGTAGCCTTGCTACCTCCTTGGTAGGACTCGAATAACAGCCCCTTCTGTGAGAAGGCCAGTTTCAACTTGATCACCTTATCCTGTATGTTCATCTCCCTGTCCAGAGAGAGGTGTTGTTTAATTAATAGATTTTTAATCACGGATGGGTTGAATACACTTTTTTCCTGAAATTGAATATTTGTTTTACATATATAAGTATTTAAGGCTTTCTCACATTTTTTTTTAATTCCAATTTTCTTCAGGTTAGGTGGTAAATTAAGCATCTAGGGTCTCATTATTATATTTATTGTATAATGATGTTAAGATTAACCAATTCTAAAAGATATTTTAAAAAGATTTCCTTTCAAATATTGAATCTGAATATTTTTTTTAAACTTTTAATTTCAAATATCCTCAAGGATTTGAAAATTTAAAGGGCCCATCCTTACAAAATTCATAATTCTGTTATATGTTTCACACACTTATATATGTTGCCACTCAAATGAGTGAACAGTTTCACATTTTCAACAAGCTAAATTATTTAACTTTTATAAGAATGAATCATTTTTCTTGCAGAACTTAGAAGAAATGTATTTGAAGGGTGAAGTTTTTGAAGGTTAAAGCTCGTCTACAATCAGTCACATCTGCTTGTCGGACATATGACTTTAATATCATTGTCTTTCATTTAAGGTTTTAAAATATGACAATCTCAGTTGCTATTGGTTGAAATGAAGTCTTCTGACATTTTTGTGTAAATGATTTCTTTTGAAGCAAAAATTAAAGACACAGTTATTTATGAGTGTGCTTTTGAGAAGCAGGTGCCACAAATTCTAAGGCTTCCATAAGTGTACATTTGTTAACACTACTCAGGAATGTTAACAAATAACAACAAATTATACATGTGCACTCAAAACAAGTTAAAAAGGGAGGGGGCGGGGGTGAAATAATACTATAAAAAGCTAAATTAAAATTTTAATTTTCAAACTTGATTCAATGAGCAATTTAGCTTGTAATTTTATCCTAAGGGAGGGGTGGATGGATATTACATTTCATTTTGTTCATCCCAACTGTTTTTACTATGTTCAACATTGTGTAGCTCTACTCGAGAGTAAACATCCTCACAATATTAAGAACAATTTGATTATAATTTTGCATTTGCAGTCAATCGGCAACATAGTATAATATTTTACCTTTAGTTGTTTTAGTTGTTAATGTGATATTATGTAATTAAACAGTTACCTCAAAGGTGTGACAGTAACATATTATACCCATGGCCAGTCCACTTGAGTCTTGTCGGACCAATTGTCAATACAGATTCATCCTCGTGCTTAGAGAGGAAACAACTAGTGATAGTGTTGTGTGTATGTGTTGTGTATATGTTCTGTTTTAAGGTGGCGATATATGGAATGTGAGAAAATGGTAAGTGTTTTTGCAGTTTTTATAACAAAACATTTTTTTGTTGTCAAAATAAATAAAATATTGCTTCAGTGGCAACATTAAGTTTAATTTTCTTCACATGGTGATATTAACAGTTGTTGAATATCTATCTTAAGCATAGAGGCATTAGATGAACAACTTTTTAAATAAAGAGAAAAAGTTGTCATTAAATTCCAGGACATCCTTGACAGAGGTTTAACAACTGATGACGTGGCCATGTGAAGAAGATGAAACTAAACGTTGCTGCTGGAGCAATATTTTGTTTATTTTGGTCAAAGAAATGTTTTGCTATAAGACTACAAAATCACTAGCCTTTTCTCGCTTCCCCTTCCACCTCACTCTAAGTTACCATATTTGACCTAATAGTAGGCAGGGACTCTAGTTTTAGCTGGCGTGAAAAGTAAAGTCGTTAATAGTTAAATAATAGCTATGGTAGTGCTAAAAATAAAGTAGCCCTGATTACTAATAAGTAAAATACAGTAAGTTAGTTACTATGTCATGTATTGACTAATTAGTTTTTATAAAGTGTAATTCAAAATATGTATTTAAGTAAAACTTTTTTTTTTTTTTTTTTTTGCTTTTCAAAGTACAGTATTTTGTTATATTTGGAAGAAAGCACAGGAAAGGTGAATACAACAAAATACCTCATAGAGCAAAAGAGGTTTCCTCTTTAGAAAGTTGTGTTGCATGTTTAACACTATCTACCGTTGAGTTCTGATAGGATTAAACCTAGGTTGGAGATTGAGCAGTAGCGATAGATTTTCTTCAAAAGGGAGCCTTTATCTCTTTGTCCAGTGGCAGCAATGTAAAGTGTGAACTGTGTTCTTATAAAAGTGTGAACTGTGTTCTTCTAAAAGACATATTGTATTAGTTCACTTTTATATGTTTATATCAACCTTTCCTGCTTTCCTGTAAGTACTTTCTTTCAAATATTACAATAATTTAAAATTACTATAACTATTATTAAAGGTATAAGAACAATTTAAAATTATTATAAGTATCGCTAAAGATCCACCAATGCATGGCCAGCCTTGGGCAACTCACAGTTGAATATCAGCAGCATCGACAGGCAAATCAGTGGCCGTGTTGATGAAGTGAGTGGTCACGTCCGTGGAATTCTCCGACGTCAAACTGGCCCTGGTTGTCACCCGTCGAATGGAGTCTATGTTGCACGTTGTGTTAAAACTCGAAGTGAATGTATTTATTACCTATTTATTTCAAGAAATAAGAGTTGGATTAAAACCAAATAAACCTAACAAGAGGTATGGCCTGTGTGAGCACTTTTTGAAGAGACTGATTGCAATAGTATACCATTTACAAACTAATTTAGATCTAGCATGGACACAACACCAAGTCTTCCAGTTATCATTGTGAAGAGGAGTCCTCAATTTCACCAATGAAAAATTTCTCATCCTTGCCGGGAATCAAACCCCAGATAATTAACTCAATAGATTAATGTGGTGCCAACTGAGATAAGATGTTGAATGTTAAGCCTATAAATAACAATAAAGTTAACTACAGTTAAAAATATATTAAATAAGAATTTTGTAATATCCAAGAAGATAAATGTTTTTAAAATATGGCCTGGATAGTGAACATAAATACAAAGCGTGGAAATTTATATTGGCACACCAATGTTCTACCACCTAAGTATCCAGGTAACCATCGACATCCAAGAAACACTTTTCTCTGTCTCTCAAGACTTTACAGCTTTGTTAGTAATAATCATCACTAAAATATAGCACTGATAAAAACAATACATGAGAATGAGTCTCATAGCGGAATGTACGATTGCTCAAAAATCCAGGGTTCAAATCCCCCTCCAGGATATGGTTGGCTAATTTAATTTTTTGAGTTTTTATAGTTATGTTAGGAGTGGGAGTGGAGGGCGTGGGAAGATAAAAATATTGACAGGGGAGTGGAAGGGGCAGGATTATTTAATTAACAGTCATTACCTGTGATAACAAAACTAGTGTCTAGAATTTGTTGCCAGCAATAAGCATTTGAGTGGAGAAATCTTTTTTAAGCTTATATTCTCAAAAGAGCATTAGCAAAAAAAACAAAGCAAACAAGATATAAGAATAATTATATTTGAAAAAATCAAGCTTGATGATGGTTTGGGCCCTAATCTAGTTTTGATAGTAATATATTTACTAATTATAGCTTAACACTAATATTTATAGGTTATAGTGGGTGGATTAATTTTTTTTAAAAGCAGGAAATGGATTTATAGAATTTTTAACCATCACTCTCTATCAATAGCTCATCAATATAGAATAAAATAGAATTGCTCTTGGCTTTTTGAGTTAACTCACTAAATTATTAAAATCACTGAAGAAAAGATGTAGACACATGATGGCCAACCATTTATAGAGGTTTTTCCAAACCAAAAAGTATAAAATTATAATGGAGACACCTCATTTTATGAAGATCTTGCTTGAAGAGGTTTAATATATAAAATGTGAGGTGGCTAAAGCGACACAGTTGAAAAAACCCATAAAACTCTCTAATGAACTTTTTTTTTAACTGCATCTAGTTAATGTTGATCTTTGACATATGAGTTCCTTTTAACATTTAATTCACTTGAAATATATTTTTAGTGAATTTTAAAGTCTAACAACACACAAACATTTTCTTATGAAATGGGTAATTTATTTAACAATTTTATTTGTTTTATATAGTTTTATAGTAGCACACTCAAGGGTGCGGCAAGTGGGGTTATTCCCCAAGATCGAAAATAATTTTTATAAGCAATTAAAATGTATTAAGTTAAATAATAATATAGAGCCATGCAAATATGTAAAATGCATCAAATTAATTTTAAGTCCCGGATTACCTTATATTCAAAAGGTATACAGTTACACATATTAAAAGTAGGCTAATTCCAAAATTCCCAATCAGAAAAAGTTACAGGCATAGTAGCTTCAATACATTTTATGGTCCTGCCAAAGAAAATTTCTGGGTGCACTACTACTGGTCCTTTGGAATATTAAAAAAACTTGTCCGCGACTGGGCACACCTTTCCTTTTACAAACTTCTTGCCATACTTGTTTAAAATAAACAAAACCATTGACACAGTATTCTTTGCCTCTATCCCAAAATACAGGAGTGTTTAATTTACATATGTCCAAAATCTCATGTCAGCATAATTCTATTAGAATGACACATCTGTTGATTTCCATTAAATCTACAATTAATCTTGTTTAGATAGTTAACACAACAGATTTTTAGAAACAATTTGACTCGAATAACAAGTCTTTAACATTAAATTCTTTACAATCTTTTAATAATTTTGTGAAATAAGTCACTTGTTATAGCTTAACTTTCATTTTAATATGTTTCATGTTGATTTAGTACTGTTAATTGATTTTACATATGTAAGGTACATAAATAACAACCTAGTCAACTATTTTAACCTTTCTATTAATCATCTTTCTATTGTCACTGCTAAAATGTCTTAAACATTACAGAACAT
The DNA here is from genome assembly GCA_033556935.1 of Timema podura. Classification (NCBI taxonomy): domain Eukaryota; kingdom Metazoa; phylum Arthropoda; class Insecta; order Phasmatodea; family Timematidae; genus Timema; species Timema podura. Next base: position 18,067,176 of record JAVRXN010000003.1, read on the forward strand.
GTCTTTCTTGTCAACATAATTTCAAACTGTTTACTAGTATGTTTAATTATTCAACTAATAAGTTTTATATTGTTGGCATATTAATTAACCTAGTATATTTTTTTGTTAAGTCATAATCTTCTTAACTCTATTATAGTCAATTTGTTAATTTCCACTTTTAATTTTGCTTATCAACTATACCTATAATCTGCTACCACTTAAATAGTGTTTTGCACAGATTTGTATTTTTTCTGTGTTGTATGCTAAATAATTTCAGAACTTTACTATTTAATAATCTCAATGATCATTTTTTAGAAATGTTATTGTAGGCCTACCAGTTTTATTTGACTTAATTCTTTAATATATTAATTTTTCATTGAATAAATTATCTTCATGTTATGTTTCATATTTATATTGTTTAATTGAGCAAAGAAGTTGTACCAATTAATCTAATTAGCTGTTCCATCCAAGTACATTCCTTAGATTATAATTATGCTATAGTAAAATGTACTTACAAATTGTCTATTAACGTTCAAATCCTCCATTGGGTTTGTGAACCGGAAAATAACCTGGTTGCTCTTGGAAATGATGTAAACCTTGGCTGGAACCACGTTAGAATTGTTTCCTGTTAAAAACAAAAACAAAAAGTTTGTGATGTTTACACTCTCGATTTGAACTACTGTAAAAACAGGAACGTTAATATGTGAAACGTTAGGTATAGTTTCTAGCAGTTTAAAAGTTACTAAAAAGTCGTTATTTATCCATTCTTCTTATAAATATATTTTGTCAATTTTACAATTAAGGTCAGTTTACACCAATTTTCAAAATTTACAAAACATGTTGTAAATAAGCTCTCTACCCACACCCTACATGTAAGAGGCAATGTTAAAGAAAACCCTCTACACAAACAAGCTGATCAGTTGGTAGAACACCTGAAAATGAGACTCTAACTACTCAAGGTATTCGCAGTGATATAAAGCAGAAGGATATTTTTGTGATTTTGATGTGGTCCGGTAGAGACAGATATAATTACCAGGGAAACTTATCCTTGGAAGTATATCCACAGTAATCCTGGATCTCGTCATGAAGTGCTATATACAAGTGAATAAAAGGGGTGGGCGCCAGTGAGCTATGTGCTACTCACAAACAAAAAGGACTCTTACTATGGCCTTGGAAGAAAACAACAGTGTTGAACATAAGTGTAAAAAGAATGTTTATCAAATAAAAAAAAAATTTATTAATTTTGATTGTGATTTTTAGTGAAATAGGAAAATGTCATATGGTAAGTACAAGGAAATTTAAAATATCTAAGACTCAAAATAATCAGTGTGCACATATAATTTAATTGTTGCAATAGTGAATAAAATGTCCTACCGATTGGTACCAAGATAAAAACCAACGCTAACCATCAAACGCTGTGGCATAAGAGCCTATGGGTGAGTAATAAACATGAGAAAAAAAAAATATTCATAATTATAAACAATGCTCTGATGGAGGAATGATTCAAATTGAGTAATAGAGTTTGTAAGATTATGGTAGGAAATATCCAAATTAATCAGTGTTTCTACAGGTAGTCACAAACAAATTGGTAGTCTTGAATTATTAATAAATATGAAAGATCTTACTCGTTTCCCTGTGGTCTTAATGTGATGAGAAACAAAAAAAAATAATATAAAATCTCTTAACTATGGCACTCTCATTTTAAATCTTTTTTTTTTTAAAAAAGTTGCTTTCATTCACACAAATTTCCCTTGTCTGGGAGGAAAAATAGTCCAGGCTGTTGATGTATTTTAACATCTTTTTATATTATTTGATAACTTTTAATTTTTATCTCTCATCCTTTGCTAACGCAGCACCTTACTTGAATAATGCTGGATTTACTCTTAAGAAACAGCACCCCAACAATGGTTAAATCAAAATCCCTAAGGCAACTGTAAGTAAACAACCACACACACTAAAATGTATCGCTTCCTATCGCTAAACAACGTTTTGAATAAACTCTAATAATTGTGAAACCAAAAAGTGCCTTTTTATTGCAAAAAACTAACAGGTTATGGGCTCAAGCACGTAACGACATTAGTGCGTGATTGATTTTGTTAAAATAAATTCACTTGGTGCGATATTTTTGGAGAAAATCCGACGAGACATTTTGAGGTTAGGACGACGCCGCCACGCTCACAATGGACTCGACGAAGATTATCAACGTTGGACTTCTGGAAGGAAAAGGAAACTGGAATACATGGCGATACAAACTGAGCATTTGTTTACGAGGTATCCCCGGAGCGACAGACGTAATTGAAGGCAGGTTAGTCAAACCAAGGGCGTTGTCTGATGAAGCGACCGCGGCACAAAAAGCGGAGTACCAGACATCGCTCGACGCTTTTAATAAGGCAGACAGCCATGCGTTGATCGTTTTAACCGCAAATATGACGGAAGAGACACTTCAGAAAATAATGCGTCTCAAGTCAGCCCGGGAGGTGTGGCTCGAACTGCACAAACTCTTCGACGGCGTCTCCGAAGACAAGGTTTACAATTTATGCCTTAAGTTCTTTAGTTATGAAAAAGCCGTTGAAGATGATATCGCTACGCATGTCTCAAAATTAAAGAATTTGTGGAGCGAACTAAAGCAGGAAATGAGTAACGACGCCGAGCTAACCTCAAATTTGCCAGATTTATTTATGATCTGTAAAATTTTAGGTACGTTGCCTGAAGATTACTTTTCATTCAAGTCGAGCTGGATGCTGATGTCAAAAGCTGACAGGACAATCGACAATTTGACGAACCAGCTGTGTGCCTACGAGAATGCACTGAAAGGCAAACAAGAGTCATCTCAACAAGAAGCCCTCTATGTTAATTCGTCAAAGCAGCCAAACAACTCGCACAAGAATCAGCAAAAGGGTGACAAAAAGAAATTCTGCACCTACTGCAAGAAGAAAAATCACCTAGCAAAGGTATGCAGGAAGCGAATCGCGGATGAAGCACTTGGCAACAAAGCCAGCAACTCGGAAAATCCGGAAAAGGGTGCAAATATGATCCTGACTACGGTAGCCTTGACTGTGATGAACTTGGAGTGCAACTCCAAGTTCTGGTATGTAGATAATGGAGCAACAAGTCATGTTTCTAATAACAAAAATATTTTTAGGACGTTCGAGTCTTTTTCTACAAACCACACAGTGATCACAGCAAATGGCGTGAAGGTTGCGGCTATTGGTAAAGGCGACATTGACATCGAAGCAGAAGTCAACGGCAAGATGCACAAGCTCACGTTGGCTGATGTATGGTGTGTTCCCGGGATCCAGAGAAATCTATTCTCAGTCCTTGCAGCGCAGGATAAGAACAAGGAAAGCAGGTTCATCTCGTCTCCAGAGGTTTGCAACTTCATCGTCAACGGCGAAGTGAAACTGACTGGAGTTCGTGAGCGGTTTGGTGGACTCTACAGGCTGAACGTGAAGAACGTGAACGACATTCCATCCAATGAAGTCAACGCAACAGAAGCAAACAATCTTCTCCAACTTTACCATGAACGATTCGGACATCAGAACAAGCGACACGTGAAATCCCTTCTGGACAAGCTGGGAATTCATGTCAACTTGGACAGTGAACTTTGTGAAGGCTGCGTCTATGGCAAAGCTCATCGTCTGCCTTTCGGTACGAGGTCTAAGACAACGGAACCGGGAGAGCGGATCCACACAGATGTTTGCGGTCCATTCAAAGAGTCCATGTCAGGATACTTGTACTTCGTCCTCTTCAAGGATGACTACACGAAGTTCAGGACCATCTACTTTTTGAAAGAGAAGTCCGAAGTTGCAGAGAAGTTGGCTCAATTCGTTGCGGAAGTCAAGACTCTTGGACACAACATCAAAGAGCTGCTAAGCGACGGTGGCAAGGAATTCGACAACAAGCATGTCAGAAAAATCCTACAAAAGGAAGGAATTGTTCAACGCATTACGATGCCCTACACTCCAGAGCAGAATGGCTCCAGTGAAAGAGAGAACCGCACCGTGGTTGAAACTGCTCGAGCAATGATGTATGCTCATGGAAAGCTGCCTCAGATGCTTTGGGCCGAGATGATCAACACAGCAGCCTATGTTCTCAACAGGACAGGACCTTCCCGAGTTGATGGAAAATCTCCCTACGAGTTGTGGCATGGCAGTAAACCAGGTCTGAAACATCTTCGGGTGATCGGATCTACCTGCTATCCACACATTCCAAAACAACAAAGGAAGAAGATGGATCCAAAAGCAATCAAAGGAATTCTCATCGGATACGACAAAGACGACGGCTACAGGATCTTCTGTGAAGAGGAAGGAAAACTCATCAGATCAAGAGATGTCATCTTCGAGGAAAAGGTGCTAGAGCATAAAATCGACAACTATCTTCCGGAAAGTCTCGACTCTGCTGCAGAACCAGTGGATTCAACTTCTGAAGAAAGTCAAGAAGATGATGACAAAACGCAAAGCGAAGAAAATGATGATGAATTCTGGGATATGAGTACTGCTGATGAAGAAGAAGGTCTAGATGAACAAGTTCCAGATAGTGCTCCAAGTCCAGATGAAGAAGCCATCGTCAAGCGCCTTCGTAATCGTTCGTCGCTCAAACCTCCAGAGAAATATCAGGACTTCGTGATGCTTCTCTCTAGCCCTCTTCAGGAACCTGGATCCTACAAAGAAGCCATGCGATCGGATCAGCAAGATCGTTGGAAAGAAGCTATGAGTCGTGAGATGAAAGCTCTTGAAGAGAACAAGACTTGGGAACTGGTTGATCTACCCCCAGGAAAAAGAGCAATCTCGAATAAATGGGTCTACCGGATCAAAACCAACGCCGATGGATCGATTGATAAATACAAAGCCAGACTGGTCATCAAAGGCTTTTCACAGCGGAAAGGAGTGGACTACGATCAAACCTTCAGTCCAGTTGCAAGAACATCAACTATAAGAACTTTACTCAGTGTTGCTGCCAACGAGAAGATGAGACTAGCACAAATTGACGTCTCAACAGCATTCCTCTATGGTGACCTCCAGGAAACCATCTACATGCAGCAACCTGAAGGACATAGTGATGGATCCAACCGGGTTTGCTGCCTGAAGAAAAGCTTATATGGACTGAAGCAAGCTCCTCGATGCTGGAACAAAAAGTTCAGCAACTACATCGTCAGCTTGGGATTCAAGCGAAGTAAAGCGGATCCCTGTCTGTTCGTGAGACGAAAAGGACAGAAGAAGATGTTTTTCGTTCTTTACGTTGACGACGGACTGATTGCAGCTGAAGATGAGCAAGAACTTCAGAAGTTCATCAACGATCTGAAAAAGGAGTTCAAAATCACCTCCATGCCGGCGTCTTATTTTCTAGGATTGGAAATCAGCCGAGAAAAGGACGGATCAATTAGTGTGAGCCAGAAACACTACACGGAGACCATACTCGAGAGATTTGAAATGACCAACTGCAAAACTGTATCTACTCCAATTATCAAGGACAACGATGCAGAAGAAAGTCCTCCAAATCCTGACTTCCCCTACAGACAAGCTGTTGGAGCACTTATGTTCTTGATGTGCGGCACACGACCAGACATCGCATATGCTGTCAGCGTGGTGTCCAGAAACCTCGAAAATCCAACCAACCGTGATGTTCAGAAAGTAAAAAGGATTCTGCGGTATCTGAGAGGAACGACAGACTACGGACTGGTCTACAAATCCAACCTGGAAAAAGGTGTATTTGATTGTTTCAGCGATGCAGATCATGGTGGCTGCCTAACTACAGGACGCTCTACCTCAGGAGTGCTCTGCCTGTACTCTGGGGCACCTATTTCGTGGATGAGTCAGCGACAAGCCTCTGTTGCCATATCCACAACCGAAGCTGAAATCGTAGCTGCCAGTGAAGCTGCGAGAGAGATGCTGTGGACCAAGCGGCTTCTGAGCGAACTTGGCCATCTGAAGTCGACACCTACTCTGCAAGTTGACAACGAAGCAGCCATCCGGCTTGCACAAAATCCTGAGTTTCATCGAAGAACAAAACACATTCGGATCAGACACTTCTTTGTTCGCGAATTGGTCACCGATGGGGAAATCAACATTTTAAAAGTTGACACTCAAAATCAGCTCGCGGACATTTTTACAAAACCATTGTTTTCAGTTCGTTTTAAATTTTTATGTAACAAAATGGGAGTTTACAAGTTATAAAATAAGGGAGAGTGTTGATGTATTTTAACATCTTTTTATATTATTTGATAACTTTTAATTTTTATCTCTCATCCTTTGCTAACGCAGCACCTTACTTGAATAATGCTGGATTTACTCTTAAGAAACAGCACCCCAACAATGGTTAAATCAAAATCCCTAAGGCAACTGTAAGTAAACAACCACACACACTAAAATGTATCGCTTCCTATCGCTAAACAACGTTTTGAATAAACTCTAATAATTGTGAAACCAAAAGTGCCTTTTTATTGCAAAAAACTAACACAGGCTTAGTTCTAGCCAGTGATAGTCGATAGAAAATATACTTTATACCATTAAGATAACTTTTAGTATTTTCACTACAGTTTTTTCCATGTAAAAAAAGCGAAACCTTTTTGAGATTCAGCTTTTGAATCTCTTTTCACAATGGTTGTCAAGGTAACCAAAGAATTACCTAGAGGTTGCAAAACAATGGAAGCATGTATAGAGGAATGATTCACTACTCTTGGAACCATAGAAAACAATTATTCTTGAGATTAGAACAGAGTTGAAGGCTAAAACAAAAGAAATGTAATAACAATAAAAGTAAAAATCATTAAAGAGATGCGCTCAAAGATAAAATACTAAGACCATGACTTATGTTCATTCAAACTCAGTGCCCCTGAAGTAGTATACTAGGTAGTTTCTCAACCTGCTGCTAGATTGCAGCTAAGTTCAGTTTCCAATGTAGATACAGAAAATGGCACCAGACAAATGTAGACGGATATTGGAATGAAATATCGGGGTTCGAGCACAGGTAGGAATTAAATATGTTAGAAATATAATATAAGAATAAAACAGTAGTGCAGAAAGTTCAGTAGTAGAGTCATGGTTAACAAATAAAGAGTTTAGTTGAAGACACACCAGCGTGGTTGTTATAGCAACATGCCATCAGGAGATGCAACATAGAGAAATGAATCTTAATACTCCACCATCTTCATGAATACACGAATTAGAATGGAATATTGTTTACAATGTTTGCAAGGCAAATAAATTCAAAGCTATTTTTAGTAGGGGTGTTTGAAGCTTTGAAAATGTCAACTTAGTTTAAAATATTTTTCAGTTTCAACTTCACTTCAAAAATAAATTTTAATTTCAGCAAATATGAAGCTTTTCCAATTAAAACATTGAATATTAGGGGAATTTGAGGTCCACTTTTTCAATTTGAAGCAAATTCGAATTGAAAAGGGGACTGAATTGTATCCACTCTGAATGGTCTCCATCCAGACATTTCTCAAATAAAGAACTTTAATAAAAATCTTGAATTGTATCCAATAGAATTATCTGCATTATATCCACTAAATACTGATTTGTATTGACTCTGAGTGGTCTCCATTCAGGCAGTTTTCAAATAAATCGCTTTAACAAAAATCCTGAATTTTATCCATAAATGGCGGAAAGTAAGTATTTTAAGCCATACAGATTCACACATTTAGAGAAAAAAAAGTAGTAGATGAATGAGACAAATGTAAAATAAAACATTGATGATAAGCAATTAAATAATTATCAATATTAAGGAATAGTGTAGCCCACCAGCCTAGATGCTTTCTGTAGGGATCTACTGGCATTCGTCACAATTACATCGTTGGTTTGGTCATATCTTGTCCTTCATTTCAAAGTGTTTGGATGTTTCATGGAGTTTGTTATTCTTGTACTAAAATTAAAGTTGATATGTGAAGAGAGTCGTGTAGTGAGGCAAGTTCAATGTATATTATAAGTATTGTATAACGTGTGTGAAATTTCAATGTTCAATTACATATTCATTTGTGAACATTGCTTTTGTTTTGTAAACGTGACCAAAAAAGTTTAAAACATGTACAAACTTAAGTTGAGTTGGGTAATAGGGAGGGAGTGGGAATTTATACCCATATAAATATTTCTCCTCCCTTAACCGAATGGAATAAACTCACTTTTTCTCCTAGAATAAACTAGCCCTTCTCTAGATTTACTTAACTCCCCTCCAATATTCTCGAATTTTCACCATTCAGAGTAGATACAATTCAGGATTTGGTGGATATAATGCAAGTAGATAAAATTCAGGATTTTTATTAAGGCAATTTATTTGAAAACTTTCTGAGTGGAGACCATTTAGAGTGGATACAAATCTGGATTTAGTGGATATAATGCAGATAATTCTAGTGGGTGCAATTAAGGATTTTTATTAAAGCTGTTTATTTGAGATGATAATGGGGACCATTCAGAGTGGATACAATTCAGGATTTTTATTAGAGCAATTTATTAGAAAACTGTCCAAATGGACACCATTCAGAGTGGATACAAATCAGGATTTATAATTTTATTAAAGCTGTTTATTTGAGATATGCCTGAATGGAGACCATCCAGAGTGGATACAATTCAGGATTTTTATTAGAGCAATTTCTATTAAAACTGTCTGGATGGAGACCATTCAGAGTGGGTACAAATCAGGATTTAGTGGATATAATGCAGATAACTCTAAAGGATACAAATCATGATTTCTACTAAAGTTGTTTATTTGAGAAATGTTTGAATGAAAACCATTCAGAGTGTATATAATTCAGGATTCAGTGGATATAATGCAAGTGGTTACATTTCAAGATTTTTATTAAAGTTGTTTGTTTGAAAACTGTCTGAATGGAGACCCTTCAGAGTAGATACAATTCAGCTCCCCGTCACAGTATCCTCCACATCTGCCTACAAATCATTCTCTTGAGCAACACATCACCTATTTTCTATCTAACATATCTGATCCACACTTCCCTGACACTATGCCAAAAACCAGGAAACCTAATTTCAATTATCAAAAAGCAATGCAATCCTTTCATGCCAACAAGGATATAATTATTTTGCTTGCCGATAAAGGATCCATTCCAGTTGTTTTTAACCGCTCGGACTACATTGCTGAAGCAATAACCCAGCTTTCGGACATTTCCCCCTACAAGCTCCTCCAATAAAACCCCACAAAATACTACAACAAAGAACTTAAAGAATATGTTCAGTGCGAGGGCCCCCACCAAAAACTTTCACCTAAGTCTATAATGCTTCTTTCCACTGATAAACCTCAAACTCCTTTACTCTACCTTCTTCCCAAAATTCACAAAGGAATCCTCCCACCACCAGGACGTCCCATTGTCTCTGTAAGTGGTTCCCCTAAAGAAAGAATATCGGCCTTTGTTGACTCACCCACAACTCTTGGTAAGAGCACTGCCATCTACATTCAAGACAACAAACATTTCCTAAGCCGCCTGCACCAAATTGGGGAACTACCCCCTGAATCCTTCTTAGTAACAATTGATGTCACCGCTGTACAAACCAACATCCCCCATACTCACAGCTGAGCTGCAATGGTAACATTTTATAAATCTCAGATCACAAAATTCCACACCACATTCTTGCCTACTTGAACTAGCCAGAATCATTCTTGAAAAGAAAAGAGTCAGTTTCCTCGATAAACAATATCTGCATATCATATGGGTAAGCGCAGGGCCCCCTATATGCCAATATATTCATGGGATGACTGGAAGAAAGTTTCCTACGTTCCAGACTCGTCAAACCACTAGTATGGTTCCGATACATTGACAATATTATTAGGATTTTGACATATTAAACAACTTTCTGGAAGAAATTAACCATTTCATACCTTCAAATTCACCCACAATATCTCACTACAGCATGTCAGCTGCTTAGATGTTGATGTCTTCAACGAAAACAATATTTTGCACGACAGTTCACATAAAACCTACAAACTACCATCAATACCTTCACTACTTCAGCAGCCATCCTACTTACACTAGGAAGTTTCTCCCTTACAGCCTGGCCATTAGGGTCTAACACACATGTTCAGACAGTGCTGACCTCACAAATTATTGCAATAAACTTGTCTCATCTTTTCAAGAAAGAGGATACCTTCAACTCTTATTGATACTCATATCTCCAAAGCCATCTTAAATAATTTTACAAACCACAGACAAACTTTTGATGACATTACTTTCACCACCAAAAGACCATCCGGGACTGCAAAGAATCAACACTATCCTCAAGAATGGCTACAACTTTCTAATTTCTTACACTCAAACACAAAACTTTCCCAGCTCTCCCCCAATAATCTTTTTCAAACACCACTAACCTTCACTACTTTCTAGTATACCCAAAATTGCCCGACTCCAACAACTTTTCACCTCAATAGCACAGCAATCCTTGTATGAAACAACGCTGCAACACCTGCAAGATCCCCCTCCCAGCAAGCACGCCATCATGTAACAACACGAGACGGAATGACCCAATCTCGGTCTATGACGGGCCAAATTCCATCCCCTACATGCTTCACCAACTCTAAATTCAATTTTCTGATCCTTTGAATTAGTATTGGATCCAACAGGACCTGCTAAAAATAAAAAACAAAAAACACCATGAGATAACCAACCACAAAAATAGTAACAACACCAAGAAAGCAATACCCCATCCAATGCCATTATGACTGCAACACATCCATCTTAATCTACCAACTTCAATGTAATTTTTGTGAGCCTGAATATATTGGACTCTCAACAGGACCTCTAAGAATACGCATGAACAATCACCATGTTGATACCAACTACAAAAATCTAAATAAACCAGTTCCTTCCCATGTTAACACCCACGACAAGGACTTAGACTCCTGCTACACCACAAGAGTACTCAGAGCATTCCCTACATCCACCTGTAATAAATAAGCTAACTATAAGACTTAAGGTAAAAAAAAAAAAAAAAAAATATAGCCATAATGGGAACTTGCACATCAACAAGTAACCAAATCCAGACTACCCCCTTATTTGAATGTAAGATAAAAAAAAGTTATAGTAATATTAATAGTGGTGATAAATAATAATTTATGAATAAGAGTAATAATAATTTTTTTAAATAATTTTTATTTATTATGTTTTATTATCTTTTAAATTTAATTTATTGTTTTATGTTTATTATTATTTAAAGTATAATCCCCGTTAGTCTTCTAATTATTTTAAAATTATTAATTTTTCAGCAAGCTATCTATCTGTTTAAGCTTCCATTATGTTACATTAATTTGGCAACACTCAAGTTTTCATTTACATATTTCAAATTATTCTAGAAGCATGTAGTTCCATAGCATATCTTTCTTTGTGTTTTGTGTGTTTTCAATGTGTCTCTTCATATGATAAGGGATTATTTCCAAAAATTAAAACAATGTGTAAATATAGAAGCGTGAAGTGTAATAGTTTAAGAATAAATGAAGAAAGAAGTGTGTTTTTCTACCTAGGCTTAACCTGACTATACTTTCAGGTTGGCTTCCTTCATTATCAATTACTTTAGATTATTGTACAGTGTTTCTACACACACTGTCTTACTATACATAAAGCGAAAAGAGGTTTTCCTTATAGAGATATATTATATATTCACATCCAATGTCCTTTTTCTGTGTTTGTCCTTTATGTTATACCTTTTACATGTTCTATCTATGTGTCCTATTTTCTTTACAATTTTTCATTTTCTTCCTTTTGTGTTTTTTTTTTGTTTCTTCTTTTAGGAAGTTGCATTGTGCATTTCACATTCCTCCCTGAAGAGTTCCGCTAGAATGAAACCTAGGTCAGGGGATTAGGTGGTGATGATCGATTTTCTTTAAGAGGCAACCATTATCTCTTTGTCCAATGGTAGCAATGTAAAGTGTGAACTATTTTTTATTTTCATTGTAAAAGCCATATTGTGTTTGTCCCTTTTATGTGTTTCTATCAACCTTTCCTATACCTTCTTCCAAATATAATACAATTACCTCATAAAGCGAAAAGAGGTTTTCTTTATAGAGATATATTATGTATTCGCATCCAATTGTTTGTTTGTAATATTCCTTTTTATTCTGATAAGTCAAGCCACTATCACAATTTACATTTCAATTACTCCAAATTTTTTCCACACAAATGAAGATTTGTAATGTAAACAACAGCTTAGAATGGCAATAATTGAGCATAGATTATTTTAGCTGTCAATATTTTTATTGACACAGCTTCGTTTATTGTTAAAGTCAGAATTTTCTCAAAGCGAAGTCGAAGCTGATATTTTTTTCTAAGCTAAGTCGAAGCTTCGCACACACCTATAATGAAGACTAAAATATATATTGATGTTCAATTTTTTTTTTTTTTTTCATTTTGTGCTATTGTGTAAATTAATGTTAAAAAGCTCAAATTTACAGTAATTCAATTGTATGTTGTGACACTAACATGAGTTATCAGCTTACTCTGAACTATATTAACATTCTTGCAATAAAACAAATTTGTAAATAATATTTAGTAACTAAAGCTATCTAAATATGCAAAACAAATTATTTTTTTCCAACATAAACATAAATTAACTAAAATTTTCACAGTGGACTTTACACAACCATAACTTTTAGTTACTTTTCATCTATCATAAAAATGGTCAAAGTTACCGAAAATTGGCAATCTTCTCTTAATTCAGGGTGTGCATGGTACTCTTTTTAATTCAAGGAGTGCCTTTTCCCAGAATAAATTCCTGAAATCCCTTGAGGACAAATTATTAGTTTTCAACTTTATCTCAATAATATACTTATACAAGTGGTTCTTATTTATTCCTTATAAGCTGTAACTAAGCAAGCCTTCAGGGGTTAAAATAGTTAAGATAAAAAATATAAAATCGTTCTTTTAAAAATCTTTCACACCCTCTCTCTATCCCCGCTCTTGTTTGTTCTATATAAGCATAAGCAAGTACAAAATTTACCCAAGTCAGTGGCTTTAATCTCAAATGTAAAGTGTCCTTTCATGTTGGAATCCTCCAAATCAAAGTTGTTTGTGAGTGTTCCATTCGCTGTGGCAACCCTAGTGACCTGGTCAATCTGGTTTGACTGAGTCATCAAGAAAGGCTTCTGCACCCAACTGTTGAGAGAACTGTCGGAGGTGTGGATGTCACTCGATATAGTAAACGTTATCTCATCATCTTCATCATAATCTGTAGCCTGTGAAAAAACAATTGCACATCTGATAAGTTTGTATGTAATAGTATGTTGTGTTATACATGTATACTTGAGTACAGTGAACATAGAACCATAAGGCCTGCCCACATATATTTCTTCTGCCAGCTTTGAAATGGAGACAGTTAAGAAATGAGGGGATTGAATATTAGGGGTTTACCTCCGTTAGGGGGATAGGGAAAATTTGGTCTAATGTAAAGTGTTGAACCTGTTATATGAATATACAAATTGTGTTGACCTTAATTATTATTATTATTATTATTACTACTTTTTGTAAGCATGGCGTCTTACTATCTGTTTGAGTTATACGCTTATGTACTAACTATGTTAATGGTTTTAGCTCTTAGGAAAGTTATAGTTATAGGAAGTGTATCCGCATTTGCGTGGAAGAAGAGTGGAAAAAGACCCTCAGTACACCCGACCAAGATTCGAACCTCAATCTCACTGTCATCGGCAGTCTTGTCCATGGCTTCTTAAACTTTTTCCACTTTTTCTCCCAAGATATTTTTACGTGACTCTGTGTGTATAGGTTTATAAAATAGGTATACAAATCAAACATTTACTGATAATAAATCATAAAGCAATTTATTTTAAAACAATTCTTTGGTATACATGTAAATTATTATATCATTTATTAAAGGCGAAAACAAATTAGCATACTAATTAGATGGCTGTGCTTGTTTATTTTTACATAAATAATTAAATCTTGGCTGAATATTTGATACTGCTAGACATAAAACATCTTCAACATTTTCAGAGATGATGCTGAGAACATAGTGCAAAATGGAAGAAGTGTGTTTAGGGCCATTTCAGAAATTGTTGGAAATTCTGTCCTAATCCAAAGCCAAAATTCATTTAACGATTTTTTAGGAAACTCAAGTTTTAAACCTGTGTTCCTTGGTAGCTCGGTAAATTCATATTGAACTTTTGAAGGCAGATGACTGACATGTTTGATTTCAATTGAATATGGTTTATGAACCCAACTTAGTTTTTTGGAATCAAAATTTGAAGGAAAGTATTTCTGAAACTGTGTCTTCAGACACTTCAGATGATCAATTATAACTCTTACAATTAAATCTTTATAAAATCATATGTAGCTGTAAACATTTCTAAAGAACCATTTTCCACCCTATTCTTCCATTTGTTAACTTTAAAACTTTCAATTTTATCTTTTAGCATAAATATGTTACAATATGTTGTGTGTTCAGAACCAAGGCTGCAAGTGAAGTTGCGCGAAGCAACATGGGTAAGCAATGCCAGAAACATCTCGGATTCATTACGCGTTTGATTTTGAATTAATTTTTGGTTGTTGCGCGTTCAGAAACCTTTTGCTGTTACAAAATTTTTTGCGACCCCAACATTCAGCTACGTGAACTAATTTGTGGTTGTGAACCACAGTCTAAGAAGGCCTGGTATAGTCTACTGCGAAAGTATCACGTTTGACCATGCAGCCACTGGAGTAGGTAATTAATTATTAATTACTTTCATAGTCAGAAAGTAAGATTTCTTAAAATGTCCTAACTATCCTTTCAGGTTGACTTTCTTCACTATCAATTACTTTACATTATTGTACAGTGTTTCTACACTGTCTTACTATACACTAATCTCTATTCCAACATTTTTTGAATCCTAAAATCTATAATAGGTTCAAGAAATCATTCTTCTTTTTTCTATCATAAAAACATTCAAGTCTGAGCAACTTCTTACTTAATTACTTTGACATTAGGAATCTAAAAGTTCATTGTCGCTCTTACAAGAATACACCACCTATTCCTATCTTGAGCTAGCTCTATCCAATATCCCTCAGTGCAACTTATAGTTTTATCAAATAATTGAAGGGTATCTGTGTGGCTCTTCTTATTACAATGATATTCAATTTTTTGAAGAAGTGGTGTTTAATGCTACATTTGCTGTACAAGATAAAGTTAGTTTTTAAGTCACCATATGGTTACAAGTTAAATATAACATCAAATAGTTTTGATTCTAATTTATTATTACTGTGCTGTCATCTCAATAATCATGGATACCTTATATAGGACATAGGTTAACAGTATTTTATAATAAATTCAAACGAAATTGAAGACTTTTAGATGTATATTAGATTAGAAGAGGGGGTTGAATTTTGCAAATAAACCCTTAAAATAGTTTCAGGTATAGAATTCCCGTCCACACCCTTGAATAAGGTATTTTTTTTAGATTTTGTCAACTCCCTAAATCTAACCTCAACCACGAAGATTGTCTTGCCATTCTTGTCTCCCAGAAGGAGACCTCCAGAGTAAATGTCCTCCTTGAAATTGGGTGGGGTGTCCTTGATGTCAATAACCTGGAACACACAACTTTGCATAACTACCAGGTGCCATTATTGATTATACCTGCCCTGCCTCTGGGTATTATTACCCATCTGGGCTACTTACATACTTATGCCGGGATCACGATCAACTTAACGTAACGTTCACTTAAAGTTAACTTAACGTATATGTGATCACGATTCACGTAACTTAACGTAACAACTCGAGCCAAACATCTTCATTCTCGAATATGATCTGTAATTTGTACTAGTTTTACAGTGATGATCTGTAAATTTTTACAGTTTTCAATCGATATAATAATATCTATTACAAAACTTTTTTGATAAATTTAGCTTTCCTATTTTAGTTTAATTATTTTGTTTCAATGTCTGATCACTAGAACTTATGCTAAAGAGTAAACATTGGTCATAATACCAACAAATGAGTTACTAAATAGCCCTGTTGACGTCACTCGCATAATGATTGGCTGGCTAGATCATGTGATACCCTTCAAGTAACGTTCACTTAAAGTAAAAGACCTCCCAGGACATCTCTTACGTTAAGTTAACTGCAAGTCAACGTTAAGTTAACTGCATCGTGATCGCCTCCATTTAAACACAAAACACCTTTACGTTAAGTTATGTTAAGTTAACTTTAAGTTAAGTTGATCGTGATCCCGGCATTACACAATTGCAAGTAAGGTTGAGTTTAGAGGACGTGTACCCACATTTGTATGAAAGGAGGGTAGGAAACTGTTTAGGAAACCCCACATTATTAAACCCAGCTGTGATTTGAATCTCAGCCTTACCCCCAGCAAACCAGAGCAGATCAGACCTTAATCCTCGTGTCCACTGGTGTTATTTTAAGAACAAGTCAAGTTCAAAGCTTTTTAATTTATATTAATTTTTTGTTATAAGAGAGTTGTAACATTGAAAATTGCACCTATTGAAAGTTTATTCTTAGCCACACATTTAAATGTATACATCAAAGTTAAACTACTTTTTTTAGGAACATAAAAAAAATCTCAAATAAAATAACTCTACATTTTATTTTAGTATTTTTTTTAAAAACTGAAAGAAGATTTTAAAATTATATTCATATATCTTTTTATTAACACTTTTTTTTTTAATTTTTGGATTATTAATTTTAATGGTGATTCCCCTTATATTCTCTGTAGAGTTTGTTTGCCCCTCTCCCTCACAGATGAAAGATCAGTGACATAACAAAGAACCATTATCAATCAAAAATACTTCAGCGCCATTAAGAACTAAGCCGCTCTTCAAGATCCAACATCCTCTCGTTCTTATACTTAGATTTCTCTTGTAAACTCCTGAGTGAACGTTGCAGAGTTCAAAATTAAACTGAGAAGTTTTCTTAGTAGACACAATTTATTTTAAAATAAAGAACTGAGGCAATTAAACACAAATCAATCAGGCATTTGTTTGTAACAATCTATCTAACATGACTTTATCACAATGGTATGTAAATATGAGATCTTATTGCCCTACTGTTTAAACAGTAGAGCTGTCAGTTAATACCTCACTTCATATGCTGATGAAAATTAAGATTTTATAGGAGGCACAAACTTTTCAGTGAGCTAACATCTTAGTGCTCTTGTCCATGGCAGGGCCACAGGATAGGAAAGACAACCTACTTATTCCTTATTGTGTCAAACATACTAAGCTCCTTAGGTCTGCTCTTACTTTTATATTGACGGTGAGGAAGCTTTTTGTCTCAACATATTTGGGTTTAGTGTCTTTCTTGGTGACGACGATACCGAGAGTATAATTGTTGTAAACCTCTCGATCAAGAACATTATTGGGGTCCACTTTTAATATCCCTGTCGATTTATCCACCAAGAAATGCTCCATACCATCATTGGTGGAATCTGTAAATATTACAATGTATTATGGTCTGATCCATTAAATATTTATTTGACGTTTGATATAAAGATAGATACATGCACAAAATTTTTAAATATATCTCTTTATCATGGACTCAAGTCATTTGTAATAAAGCCAGGCAATAAAAAAATCAAATTTAAAATAAACACGCTTAAGGGTCATTCTCAAATTGAGGGACAAATAGGAAATAAAAGAATACAAATTTCAGGAAAAGGATAATTTATTGCCTGATTTCACAAAATGTATTAAAGAAGTAAGTAATAATACCAGAAGAGCTTGATTTTACAATTTTCTCATGTTTTTTTTTAGTTTTGTCAAAGTGGCTACCCATAATCCATAACTTTGCTAACGCTTTTTCAGATGCACATAAATACGTTATAATTTCTAAAATCTAAATAAAATATATATTTTTACTAGGTATACCATATTTTTAACAATAATATAAAAAAAAGATACATTTTCCTTAATTTATGGGAATTAGGATTTTATTATATTTGGAAGAAGATAGGAAAGAATTTTGTAAGTGAAGAATCAAACAAAATTCATATAGTATGTTAGTAATGTTAAATTTTCCAAAATACAAAGAAAATTAAGTTTTACATTTATAGTTTTTTATTTATGTTTTGAATAGCTCAAATATTAATAACAGGAATAATATTTATTTTTTTACTAAGAAGAGGATCACAAGAGGGAACCTGAGACCAGCACATGGTGTAAAGTCCGGACAGGAGTCTGATAGCTGTGCAGTGATTTAGATGGGAAAGTGAGCGACACAAGAGCCTTTGTTTCTAGACTGGCTAAGCCTGCCTTGAATCTCGTGTGGACAAAAGCTAGGCACCCAGGACCTGTTAAATGTACAGAATAAGAGAGGCTCATTTGGGTCAAGTAGGTGCTTATAGTAGCCAGTATAATAGTAGGTCTGATAAGATCATCATGGCTCAAAACACCTGCCTCTTCCCTGCATACATTACTCCTTCCAAAGTTTAACGTTCATTTTTCACTTCGATAACACTGTAAAACCAAACGTATGTGTCGAGCTTGTGAATGATCTACCCCCTACCTCCCTAGGCCATTACAGATTAGTGTAATGTTAAGGTGTTGATGCACTATGATCAAATTTGGAATAACCAAGGCTAAGAGGGCGCCCATCACGGCCATTTATTTTCCTGACAAAGCTTCATAGTTGTAAAAAAAAAAATTCAAATCGAATGTGAAAAATATTCAATTTTAAGTCAAGATTTTCAAAGTTTTACACTAACCTAAAATTAACCCTGTTAAGGACATGTATTATAAGACTCACTAAACAGATAGTAGTAAATGTCCTCTGTCAATCCCAAGACATCGTTCACATCCTTGTCCGGATCTATCACTTCAGGAAGTGTGTGGTACTCAGAATCCGGGACGTAGTCTGCGATTACAGTCGTGTTTTCTAAGAAAGAAAGAACATATAAATTTATTCTTATAAACACATATTTACACCATTAATTTAATATAAGTTCCTGTTTAAAAGGTATATATTTTAATTTCCATCCAAATAGAGATAGAATATAAAAAATATCAACTCACTCTAAAAAAATGTAGCTTGGCTCATTTTTATATTTATACAGATAAATGAATTACTTCACCTATTACTTACTTACTTACACTATGACAATAGGAACCAGAAAGTTCATTGAAACACACACAAACGTATGCCACCTATCCCTATCTTGAGATAGTTCTATCCAGTCCACCTCATTACACCTTATCTCTTTCAGGTAAATTCTAATGTTATCCTCCCATCTGTGTCTAGGTCTTCCCAATGGTTTGCCAGTCAATATCTATTGAATATTATCATTTATTTTGTAATAATTTACCTTTGGCAATTTTGAACTTGATGCTTTATAAGTGTGAATAAGATGGTACTTGATAAAAAAAATTGTGTTAGTGGACAACCGACCCGAAACACTGGTTGCAATAGACTGGAGTGGTAAGTAGGTTGGGGTTGGCTGGGTGTATTGAGATGGTTTCCCCGTAAGTGGTTTTCCACTCTTCTCGCATCCAAATGTGGGTAGAGTCACTCTAAATTCTACCTTCCTCATCTCCACTCCATTTGCATAATTAAATGCAAGTAGCTTGGAAAAGTTGTAAGGCGCAGTGCAAACAAAAAAAAATAAAAAAATGGTGGCTTGGATTGTCGCCCATCCTATGCCTTGTACATCATCCTTTGCCTATGATAGAAAACTTAATTATACTAGAAACCCATTCCTGGGATGAAACCAGGACCCTTTTTGTTAATTGAATTACCTGTGAAGTTAGCTGTATCAATTTGAGTTTCAAAGTATGGCTCTTTTAAGTCGCCCGACTTGATGTAAATCTTGAGGGTCCTATTAGTACTCAATGGCTCGGGTCCTCCGTCATAGGCTTGAATTGTCAACTGAAACATTGTATTATTAGGGCCTACTAGGAAACAGGATTTGGAATGTATATGTTTGTTGATTTGGGAATATTCTTTTGAGAAATTATCTTTTGACAACTTTATCATTTTCTCTAATTATCATAAGTACTATACAAATCAGTACTTCAAATTTTTAAGCTTAGGCATTAGACATATATCCTAATTTTGGTTGGAAGAACAGTTTAGAACAACTCAAACATGTTTATTTGTGGCCAACATTGATAACATTTTCCTATACTAGTTGTGTTATTTTATAGGTAGTGATACTATCTATCAAACGTGACAGTTGACTTGATGTACGCATATATTAAAATTATTTTAGTAACTACTATATACTGTTCTTCCTATCAAAATCAGGGTATAGTTAGCAAATTGCATTTGTAAATGAAGTAATAAGTAGCTTATTATAGTATTTGCAACATAATTTAGTGAGAAATGTTTTATTATGATGAAAGCTAATGTGTCTGGCTAATGACCAAAGTTTGATTCTCTTCCAGGAGAATCCTATAGCTACCGTCCATTTACGATAATTATGATTTTTTTGGCAGTAAATAAGTTATTAAAAATATAGTTTCTTATTCATCCTCCTTGCAAATATGTTTCATCACTTTGACAAGCGAAGTTGATTTACATTACTTGTTTAAGTGACAAAACATATTGGCAAAGTGGATTATTAGTGAAACTATTATTAGGGAGAGGCTCAAACTTCGGGCATCAGAGTCGAGCACGCTATCCTTCACCCAAAGATATGTATCTCCTTGAAATGAATGGTCTGTAAAACTGGTATTGATCAGGGAGGCCAGGATTCAATTTTAACTGACTGCATTTAAGTGGGTTCTCGATCTTCCCTCCAGATTAAGGCATCCTAATAATTTCCCTCTTAATTTAAGTTGTTATTAATAGTTTGTCTTAAAATTAAATTTATATATAAAAAAAGTTCGGATCACAAACCTCTAAATTTAATTCAACATACATTTAACTACTTACATTAAACATGGAAACATCCAGAGAATCAAAAGTATCTATCAAGGACAACCGCCCCGAGCCCATATTAATGTTCAAATACTTCTTTGCGACATCTGTAAAAGAATCATTCATCTAAATGTTATGTTATATAGTTCACCTAGCTGGGAAAAAAATCCATAATCGTGTGATGTAAGTATTTATGAAACTAAAATAGTTAATTGTATATTAATTTGTGTTTCAACATTAAGTTATGTCAATTATGATGTGATGAATTACTGAAATGTTTACTGTGGATGTGATTCATCCAAAGAAGCGTTTATACTTTAGTTTAAATTCTTAATCAAATGTTTAATTTATCTGAATATAGTGTGACAAAATGATAAAAACTATTTTTAAAATGCAATGGATAAGAAACACACATACAATCCATATGGCCTATTGATTTTACTATTGTTGAAGTTACAAACCTGATCCTATGATTTTATAGTATGCTGTCCCATTTTTATAAATGTTATCATTTTCATCTTCATCTGTTGCTTGTATGTTGTCTAACCAGGTTTCCTCGGTATACAACATCACTCCACTTGTATCAGAGTTTTCCTACGATTCAAAAGTCAAAAAAAGCTTTTTTCAAGATGATTACTTTTTACCACCAAGGTTATTAGGTAACAACTTGATCAGAGAAGTAGGTACAAGAAAGATAGTTTAGAGAAAGTGTATCCACATTTATGTAGAGAAAGGATAGAAAAAAATGCACTGGTAATTCACACGTATTTAGATTTATTATTTAGCACAGCGTCTTACTACCTGTTCGGTTATACGCTTAAGTAATGGATTAGGAATTGGGAAGGTTGAATAGAGGAAGTGAACCCGCATTTGCGTGGAGGGAGAGTGGAAAACCATTTAGGAAAAACCACCCCCAGTTCACTCGACCGAGATTCGAACCTCGATCTCCCCGTACTCGGCAGTCGGGCTCAACACGACTAGCGCGTTAACCAACTACGCCACCGAGGCGGGTCACACGTATTTAGACACCATAGGTTTAGTTTTACTTTCAGTGTAAAAGATGCATAAATATGTTCAACGCTCCTTAAAATAGCTTCATAGATTATAAGGACTACACCAATCTCTTTAGGAATAAGTCTGTCTGCATACCTTTGATAAGACCAAGTGATCTACAGATTTGTTTGGAAAGACAAACACGGGTGCATGGTCATTGTAACCTTTTATTACTATGGTGTAAGGGTCGCTTGTTTGGTTCAATGGTCCTGGGTACTCCCCTCTGTCCTCTGCCTGTTGAGTACAAACAATTCTGTTAACGGGATTAAGAGCTACAAGGTAACCTGCATTTAATAGTGATTCCAACCTATGTTTCACTACTTTCACTGTCATTGACATGTTCAAAACAACTTAAAATTTAAAATACATATACATTAATTAATATAATACATCATACACAGTGGCATGGACAGGATTGTGAATTTCGAATGAATTTCAAAGTGGAGCAGTCCAGTGTTTGTGTTATTTGTACTCTCTCCTTTGTGTTTGATAAAGGCAACAGTGCCGAAATATCATTCTATTTGTGTTAACATGTGTGTGTGACTACTTCTACTATAGATTGGATTCTTCCCACATTTTTTTCTCTTTCCCTAGGTGGGCTTTCTTCATCAAATTTACTCTTAGTAGTTTATTTTTCCTTTTTCTTGAGTTTTATCAATTTCCCTTATTATAAAACATACTTATAAACTATAATAGCTTGTATATTTAATCCAAACTAATTGTGGTATTGTCTTGGCCATAAACATTAGTGATTAGCCACGAAAAAACAAAATCGAAAAACTTTGGTCATATTCATCAATACCTACCAATTTAATCCTGAAAATTAGCCTATTGAAAGCAATAATATACCCAACTCTCCACTTTATCCCTAACAACTCTCTTGTCCATCAGCTTCTGATATCACCCAGAGAAAGCCATTTAATCATATTTATTTCACCCTCATCTCCTGACATAAATATGTAGATACGCCTCTGTTCAAATGGGAAAAGGAGGAGGAGAACTAAAGTTTAAGAATTAAAAATAACTTCTATGCCCTACTACTGCACATAAACAATGACTAGCCTACTGTTTTTATAATACTCACTAAACTAATATATTGTTAAATAGTCTTTTAAAGATAGGTTTAAAACACTATTCAAACTACAACATAGATGTGTTTTTTTATAAAACAAAATTTTTTCTAACCCTGCTAGTCACATAAATGTAATTCACCTATTTTTTTCAAAATCAAATACTTATTAACCTTACTAGATTGTATAGTCATATATTCAACTGAATTAATTTAGTAATAAGTATACACTTGTATTTATAAAAATTATTTAAAACGTACTTAACTGCCCTAAATTATGATCTATTAATAGCACTGCGCATCAGACAAACCTGGATAGCTAAAAAGAAAGTGATTTTTTATGGGAATCCCACTTACGACCACCAAAATTGTTTGAAAGTCGCTAAAATTTGGCAGTGTATAAATTACTTATTTTGATTAATTGATTATAGAGTTTATCTAACAAGTTATTAAAAGTTTCCAAAATTACTTCTTTATGCATTACTGTATAAGTTATCTTTAAATTATTGAGTAAATTGACTAATAATGTAAATACAATTGTAATCTTTTTTTCCAGCCCTGTGACAACATGATTTTCCTATCCATCTAATAACCAGCTTTCTATGAAAATCAGACAAAGAACGTTTTGATTTACATATCCAGGAATCTTTTTTTAACTACAGTCAACTCTGGTTATAATGAACCTCTACAGTCTCATATATTTTGTTCACTATGTCCGAAGTTCACTAAAGCCGATTAAAAAAAAAATCTGAAAGTAGTGGGTTGATGACAAACAAAATAAGAGTACAAATACAATCACTCTATATTGAAATCTATTAATTTATCTTTTAAAAAATCTCTTATATGCTGCTGTTTATTGTACACTGTTTTAGTTAATATTTTTTCCAGATCCTTCTCTAGAGTCTCTGTTTTTTCTAAACTTGATTCCACACTATCCATGAACTCAAAAAACCAAACTGAGTAAAATGTCTAATTTTTTGAGTTTCATTCACTGTCCTGTAGCGCCTATCGTATTAATACAACTCAGAAGACTGTCTTATTTACTTGCCGCAGACAACAGTATTAAAACTTAAGCCAGGGAAATGAGTGTAGTGACTGTTTAAGCGCAGACCTCCCCCCTGCATTCCTTTTCCACATTCCGTACTTTCAGTCAAACTTTGTGCTGCCTATACAAGAACTCTGGTAGAGAATCAGTGTCCTCAAGTTTAAACAACCAAAAAGTTATGTTTTTATAGAATTATGATGTTAGAATTACCTTTCCTTATTGAAAGTTTCAATTTTTCTGTTCACTAAAACAAAATTGAGGGGGTTCATTATATATGAATATTTTAACACACATTGAAATGTATGTGCTTTGGGACCAATACTTAGGTTCACTGCTGTAGCCGAATGTTCTCTACAACCAAGTTCACTAAAACCAGAGTTGACTGTATATTTAAATGATATAACTAAGAACCACATAACTGAGAAGAAACATTCCAAGAACCAAAACTTGTCTGGCTCCAGTTTTTAGGTAAAAAGCCGACATAAATGAGGTGACGACTTAATACCTATAACAATTAAAAAAAAAATTCAGCACCCGTTCGGGTTATATGCCTAACAATTCCAATTCCAATTGTTTCATCAATGTGTAGAGCAAATGGGTTCAGTTTTTGTGCTCTTTGTAACTAACAAAACTAACTAATGTTTTAAGATTTAATAATGCGTTATCCTTGGAAAATAATAATAAAATATTTTAGTACCATAGCAAACAAATTATTGATAAATATTATGGGTAATGATACCAGAAAATCAACAACTTTACTACATTAAGTTTCTTTTGATAAACACTCTTATTAGTACACTTGACCATATTTATTAATTATGATTTTACTCACATAAAATATAATACTATAGTTGCCGTATGAGTCACTAAGACCTTTCCCCGCCATTATGGTGGCTGTCTTGTTATCCTCATTGTCCTTGATCCAGAACAGATCCGAGGGGTTCGCGTTATTCCCGTTCACTGAAGTAATACTCAAAATTTCATAGTGGATCCAGTTGTTCGGAGGATCTGAGTCTGCATCCGTAGCACTAAAGTATGACAAGACGACACTGTCCTGCAACCAAGAGCCATATTAAAACATTTGAAGCTCTGTCAACTGATGTACAAATGTATATACTAGGTAACTCTCAGCTAACTAGACATGTTTCTTAATGCTCTTGACTCCAAAAGACCTGACAAGTGAATTGTTTATTAGATTTTAATGTTTATATTACATTTGTGGAACTATGCAATTGTAAAAATAATGTTTGACAAGTGGTATTTAGACAATATTTCTTCCCTGTGGGTTTTTTTTTTTTTTTTCACAGGGCTATATGTATATGTACTAACAATTACGCAATATTTTAGGGATAAAGAAGGTTGAATTCATAGGAAGTATATCCACATTTGTGTGGAGGGAGAATAGAAAACACTATAGGAAAAACCCCTTTCAGTGCAGCAGACCGACATTTTAACCCAATTTTCCCATCATCAGCAGACCAGTTATTGTAAGAGTGATGCCTTAGACAGTGGTTCCTAAACAGTGTTCCCTGGAACACTTTGTGTTCTGTGAACTGGTTACAATATAATATCGCACAATATATAGATTTATTACAAATGAAAACGTGATTCTGAGTCAAATATCAATGATAGGGCAAGTACAATTGAAAGTAGTAGTAATGACGTTGTAGCAAATATGTCTCATACAGAAGACAGAATTATACTTAGGCCCAATCTTACAATGTCATGTTATTCTATTCATTAGGGCTTAACATAAGGTTAAACGATAATGACCACTACTTTGGATTTTACAATGTTAGGTTAGAGTTATCATCCTCGTTAAAGTGCTCATAAAGTTAACTAGAGGTCTACCTTCTGGTTAGCATTTCAACGTCCACATTAACTTACAAACATTCCGCCATATTTTTTTATGGAAATTGTTAATATTCAAGTGAGGTTACATTAATATTTTTTTTAGAAAACTTTGGACAGTTATTTATGGATTCTCTTGGTTTTAGTAGTGTCTACCTGGAATTAAATAGATGTCTCACCAATGATTACCTAATCACAGATTTGCGGTGTTATAGTTCTAACTTTCAAGAAATTAATTTGGTGTACATGGTATGGCGTCAGCCTACCAATAAATTGACTCGTGTTCAATCCCGATCCCCTCAGGGTTTTTTTAAGAACAAATTATTCCCAGTTCAAAACCGAGATGATAATATAATAATTAAGTTGAATTTATTCGTTATATTCAATATAGCTGTTTAATTTGGGATACCAACGTTTCTTTTGGGCAAGTTTTTTATAGGGCGATTTGTAAGTTGTCGTACGACGTGGGGCAGAGGTTTATAATTCCAAGTATCCACCCACTTTTATTACAACTATTTTGGCTTAGCCATACAGGCTCTTCTTTTTTATTCAAAATAA
Source organism: Timema podura (assembly GCA_033556935.1). Taxonomy (NCBI): domain Eukaryota; kingdom Metazoa; phylum Arthropoda; class Insecta; order Phasmatodea; family Timematidae; genus Timema; species Timema podura. The sequence goes on from JAVRXN010000003.1 coordinate 18,093,517, forward strand.
GTAAATTCTTTTCAATGGTTTCACTTCGCAATTCGGAGTTGTCATTTCTTGTCGTCAATAGTTATAGTAGTTGAAAATAGCTGTAGGCCTACCTATGTTTTCATTGTCTTGTAAGTTATTATGTGTAGGCCTGAATGGCTAATATGGGATGTTTTTTCTTCACTTTCTCCCCTCCAGTACACGTTTATGGTTAATTAAGGGTCGTTTTTATTTGAATATTAAATTGTGTGTTTAAAAATTGACTATGACTCTACTGTTTAAATATTTAATTATTTTGAAGCTTAAAAAATAGAGTTAAAATACACGCCTGTTTAAAATAAACAGAGTAGGTGTACCCATCTTTATTTGCATATAAAAAAGCATTATATATTATAAACTTATATTTATGAATATGCTTATTAAATCACATGACGTGTTGTTAACAACAATATAAACATGTATTATACTTTAATCTGTTTTCCTAACAACTCTATAACTTCACAGACATTTAAATAGTTACTTACAATCTATTGGTTCAAATTAAGCCAATCAAAAGCTTTATAACAAATCTAGTGCTCCGAGAAGCTTAATGATAAGAACTAATGGAAGGCACTCGTCCGTAACTTGACGTGCACATCAAAATAGTAATGTAAAACACAACGCCAAGTTTAACCAACAGTTAGACTTTATGAACGGTTAAGTTATGAGGACTTTAACGTGACATTGTAATATTGGACTTAGTAAAATAAGAAAAATCAATAAACAATATTCAGAAGAATATTTAAGTTTCAATTTTACATGAATTGGCGGGGAAGAATGTCCCATTCCCCAATGTCTTGTATGCTGGGGAAAACTATCTAATAGCGCAATGGTTCTTGGTAATTTGAAACGCCACTTAACTATGAAGCATGCCAATCTTGCTTCAAAAACTAAATATATTTCAAAAGATTTTTGGACATCCAAGTTAAACAAATAAAATATTTTGAAAAGACAAAAAATTCCTGATAAGGCAAAACTTGCATCAGTTAAGCTAGCTGAATTAATTGCTGTAAAATTAAAAGCACATGCTATAAATAGTAAACATTATGTTTGGCGACGAAGCAAAAAAGGAAATTATGAAAATTCCTCATTCGAGCGATACAATAAAAAAAAATAGAACTAAAGATATGTCAGATGATATTGAGAAAATAGTTATCGATAAACTTTCTAAATAACATTTTGCTCTACAAATTAATAAGTCCACTGACATTAGCGGCAGAGCTCATATACTAAGATCCATTTATTTCGTTAATGAAAACAAAAGATTGAATCAATTTTTATGCTGCGGAGAATCTACCAAACGTACAACAGGAAAAGATATTTTGGACTCTATTACATCATATCTAGAAAATTTTAAAATGTCATGGAGGATGTGTGTAGTATTTTGTATGGACGATGCTGCATTAATGGTAGGCTCTATTAAAGGATGTGTTATTCAGCTGACAGAAGAATTTCACAACCACATAACCATTTATTCTAGGGGAAAACAGGATACACTCAGTGTGGAAACAATAAACTTTCACACCAGAAATCACCATCCATTAGTTATATATTTATCCATTAGAGAGCACATCAAATACACTAAATAAAAGGCATGTTCTAAGTAAAGACAAGAGATAGTAGTTACGAAATATAGTAACAAAATAGTAGAAAGATAGGCAAGAAAATATAAGAAAAATAAAATATTATAAGAACAAATAGTAACAAATATAAAAAAAAGCTGAGAACAAAGAGTAAAAATGTAAAACAATGAAAAGAATTAATTAAAAAGATAGATAACTAAGGTGTGGATAAAAACCAATTTTAAATCAAATAACGACTCAACATACGTTTGGAAATTGGATTTGTTAAAATTTTGATACACAAACTCGCATGGCATACAAGCCAAATTTAAAGTGTTATAACGCTCCTATATTGGTGTAGAACCTGGTTCTTCTAGAAATTTAGAGCATTTGCCTTTAAACATTCAATGCACTTCTAGGTTTAATTCTGCCTCACAATCACCGGTGTATATAACCACCCTACATAGTTGTGGAACCTGGTTCTTCTGAAAATTTAGAGCATTCACCTTTAAACTTATGATGATGCACAAAATCGCGCCCTATACGAGCCAACTTTAAGGCGCTATAACTTCTATGTTTGAATCTGCCCCACGATTATCGATGGGGGCAATTATAGTACTATGTGTATATAACCACCTTCCATATTATTAAAAAAATTAACTATATGATCGAAAATATTTTTAATTAGGAATTATAGTTTTTTTCAAAATTCTCCTCAATATAGTTGAAAATATAATTGATGTCATTAGTACCATATTTTCTTTAAATTTTTTTGTAAAATTTTGTTTCTTTTTTTATTCAATAAATTAAGAAAAATCTTCAGATAATAGAATATAATGACTATACGCTGAAACGCATGAAAAATGGGAAAGCAGCGGGTACAGATCGGATTCAAATCATACTCATAAAGGAAGAAGGTAAAGCATTGAGGCAAAGTTGCTAAGCTTCTTCAATAGGGCATGGAAGGAAGGTAAAATACCAGTAGAATGGGGGAAGACTCTTCTAGTTACTATATACAAGAACAAAGGAGACTCAGGAAACTGAAAATTATCATGGGATATCAGTAAATAAACCAAGCAGCTAAGCTCTATGAGAGAATATTGGAGAAAAGAGCTATAGAACTCATTGAGTTAGTACTAGGGGAGTAACAACACGGTTTTCGAAAAAACAGAGGAAATACAGATTTGATATTTGCTATCAGAATGATCATGGACACTCATATGGTTCTGGTGGGTAGAGGCTAAGACACTCCTAGGGTTCTGGTGGGTAGAGGCTGAAACACTTATATGGTTATAGTGGGTAGAGGCTAAGACACTTCTAGGGTTCTGGTGGGTAGAGGCTGAGACACTTCTAGGGTTCTGGTGGGTAGAGGCTGAGACACTTCTAGGGTTCTGGTGATTAGCGGCTGACACACTACTATGATTCTGATAATAGATTCTAAAACACTGCTATGGCTCTGGTGATGAGCAGTTGAGACACTGTTATGTCTCTGGTGTGTAGTGTTTGAGACACTTTTATTGTTCTGGTGAGTGGTGGCTGAGACACTGCTATGGATCTGGTGAGTAGCGGTTGAGACAGTGCTATGGCTCTGGTGAGTAGCTGTTGAGACACTGCTATGGTTCTGGTGAGTATAGGTTGAGACACTGCTATTGTTCTGGTGAGTAGCAGTTGAGACACTACTATTATTCTGGTGAGTAGCAGTTGAGACACTACTATTGTTCTGGTGAGTACTGGATGATACACTGATATGGTTCTGGTGAATTGTGGCTGAGACATTGCTATATGTCTGGTGAGAAACTTCTGATACACTGCTATGTCTCTGCTGGGTATTGGCTGAGAGTTATCCAGGAGTCATAAGACTGGCCCTAAGTCAAGGTCTTTAAAACCACTCCCTTTTAAAAAATAACTTTGCATATCTATGGGAGCTCAGTATGAATCTTTGCTTTTACACAATGCAATAAGATGGTGATCCAAGGATAAAGTGTTATACCGAATTTTAATTCAAAAGATATTTGGTGCGCTAAAATGGCCTATTTAGCCAATATTTTTGGTGATTTAAATTGCGTTAATACAAGTATTCAAGGAAAAATGAAAATATTTTTACATTCACTGACAAATTGTCAGCTTTTTAGAAAAAGTATATCTCTGGAAAAATCACATATTTGAAGAAAAAAAATCAATACATGTGTTTCCTTAGTATAGTAATAAAAATGTCGAGGGAATTATTTTCGTTTTAACATAAAATTTAACAATATCGAAAGAAAAGATTTCAAGTTACTTTCCTTCCTTAAATACAGAAAAATATGATTGGATACGAAATACATTTGGCACAGTTAATACATCGAGTTGTGAATTTTCCTTACAAGAATAAGAACAATTGGTTACCTTGTTAACGGATCGTACTTTAAAAATGAAATTTTTGAAATAACTCTTGTGGAATTTTGGATTTTTTGTCCAAAGCTGAATACCCAGCTCTCTTCACAAGGGCACTGAAAATTTTGCTACAGTTTTCTCACATCAGATTTGTTTGAGCTCGGTTTCTCAACATTAACCAATATAAAAACTAAAAAATATGAAAGACTTACTAATATAAACAAAGAAATTAGGGTAGTTATATCACATATAAGACCTGATATTTCTGAAATCTGCAAAAGCCAAAAAAGCTCAAGTAAAAAGGTAAGTCCATGTATATTTTTATTGTTTTTTTTATGATCCTAATGCTTTTGGTGTTCTGAAAATTTTTCTTATAGTAAAAAGTGTTCTGTGACCTCCAAAAAGTTAAGAACCACTGCCTTAGACCACTCACAGGGGTATGTGCCAGGAAGTTTGGGAGCACATGAAAATATATGAATAGTGGCAGAAAGATCTACATATGTCAGCAGTGTAAGAAAAAAGATCAGTCAAAAGTTATGAAATTAACTCAACGATATGGAAAGGGGCGGTGCGGGTTTTCTTTTATATTTGACCCCGAGAAAATGATTTCAACTTCAAACATAAAATAGTTTCATAATTATTAATAAATTATAAATAAATTAAACGTGTTAGTTATTATTTTAACTTTTGGGTTTTTAATGTAAAAATATATTAATTTTTTTCACCTTATTATTACATTGGTTTTTAATCCCATTATTAGACCATATATTTTCAGTTGCAACAAATAATTAGAAATAACTACTACTGTAGTAATTAAACATGTTGATAAAATTAAAGGTACAATTTATGGAAATGGGCTGCCAAGGGGTACGCAAACAAAAAAAGGTTGGGAACTGTTGCCTTATATGATTAAATAGACACTTAACCACTAATAATAAATCAAATTAAATTCTATGAACTAAACAGAGATAGTAGCGGAAGCAAGGGTGACATGGTATGGTCATGCAATGAATATGAAGAAGGAAATCCTAAGGAGAATGATGGATCTGAAGTATGTGGGGAAAAGACCACAAGGGAGACCAAGAAAGAGATTTAAGAAGCAGGTTATAGCAAGTGTGCAAATCAGATGAGAAGAATCGACGCAAGTAAAGGAGAAAGAATGTTGGAAGAGAGGAAGATGGAGACCTTTTATACTGACCTGGGCTCTGGCTAAAACATTTGATGATGATAATGATGAACCGTACAAGTTAGATATTAAGGTTTTTGTTGATATATGAGTAAATACCCATCTGTGTGTGTATATGTGTAACAAACTGTTTTATAACTACCTTTCCAGGATTATTTAATAAGCGCATTACTAAAATTTATTTTTATATTTCCTGATAAGTATGTGTGCAATTTAAACAATAAAACAAAGAATTTGATCATATTTTTCAGAAATCACATTAGCTTGGTCGAGATATATTTCCCATCGGAACTTGTAGAGAGTGATGTTTTGAATAATCTGAAAGTAGGCCTACTTCAAATTTGCCCTTTTCACATTAGGTTAGAAAGTTTAAGTCAATGAAAGGCAATATTGGCTCCCAAAACAAGTTAGCATATTGAAAAAAAAGTGTTATAGGTAATCTGATTTTAAAGTTTTTTTATAGTACACACTAAAACCAGCAATGACTATCATCGACTCAATCTCAGGATGAAGAGTGTATAAATTGCCCAAGCACTTTTCTGGAGAGATGGAAAGTGATATTGTATTTTTTTTTAAATCAACCCTTAATTGTGTTGGGGCGAGATTCAACCTCTAGCTGCTCTGGTCGGGCTCACTAGCCTTGCACCCAACTATGGCTGAGAGCTTGAATTTTTGAGTATATGATAATAAGAACTAATAAAGTCTAGAAGTAATACCTCCACCACATGTGTGTTGGTCTCAAACAAGTTCCCATTGACTGGTTGAAACACTGGACTGTGGTTGTTGACATCTTTGATGTAGATAGTGTAGCTAGAATTGGTGTTGATGTTGCTGTTTGCTGTTGACAAATAAAATATTTAGCTCAACTTGGGAAAGATGTTCTAATTCTCAACAACCTCCAGGCAATGATTAAAAATTAATGTTTTTATTAACTTATATTCATTTGACAGAGTTAATAAGTTTAAATATTTAGGAACACTTTTAACTAGCAATATCGATATTAGATTGGAAATTAGGAAAAGAATACAGTCGGGAAATGAATGCTATTGCTTTGTCAGTAAGTTGTTAGTAGGTTGCTTTAAAGGAATGTAAAACTTAGAATATACATAACAATAATTTTACCTGTTCTTTATGGATTTCAAACGTGATATTTTACCTTTCATAACAAAAACCAATTCAAGGCGTTCAAAAACAAGGTGCTTAGGAAGATATTTGGTCCAAAAAGGGATTAGGCTAGTGGGGAGTGGAGTAGATTACATAATGACGAGTTACATAACCCAGACTCATTACAATACATTGCTAGGATAATCAAGTCTTGTAGATTACGGTGGGCAGGGCATGCTGTGCGAATAAGAGAATCTATAATTCATGTTCAGAGTATTGAGTGGCAAACCCATTGGGAAGATCAGAACTGGAAACTAATTAAGAACCAAAAAGAACATGAACTTTCATTTTTCTACAACTGGAATCTTGGGAGCATAGTCCTGTAACATCGACGAAGTTACGAGAGATGATAATAATAATAATAATATATATAATAATAATATAATAATAATAATAAAATAATATATATTATATATATTATTACACACACATACAATTAAAATCGTCGAAGTTACAATAAACAAGAACAGTGATATTAATAAATCATTTAACTATGGTAAATATTACTCCCCACTAAATGCACATAGCAGCCAGCAAAATAAAACATGTCCGAGCCCATGATATTGAAGGAAATTTTGTTCAAATAAATTGTTCTTGTTCCTTGTGGTTAATAGGTTATACTTATTTAATACATATTTACTATATTAAAAGATGAGAATTTATTAGTCCTCAGCACTAACTTGAATTCCTGGTAAATTTACTCCCCACCTAATAGCAACATAGCAGCCAGCAAAATAAAACATGTCCGAGCCCATTGATATTGAAGGAAATTTTGTTCAAATAAATTGTTCCTTGTGGTTAATAGGTTATACTTATTTAATACAATATTTACTATATTAAAAGATGAGAATTTATTAGTCCTCAGCACTAACTTGAATTCCTGGTAAATGGGATGGATTTTTAATACATACTCATATATTATGTAATCTGGTTGTTGACACAATCTTCTGTTTATTGTGTTTCCTTCTGATTTTTATTAACGCTTTTATAAGTTTTTATATATTGAATCATTGTTATTAAGTTTATAATTAAAGATCAGAGAGATTAGATTAGGCTCAGCGTTTGTATATTTGGCTGAAGATAATTTTTGAAAATTATTAATGCAGTGAGCTCTTTTTTGCATGGCTTGGATAGTTAGGTGTTCGTCTGGCGGGATAAATTCACACACATGCATGCACACACGCACATGTAATTTTCTGGTTTTTTTTGTTATTTTGTACATCCTCCCCCTGTCCCTTAAGGACGCAGTACGGGTACAGTCCAGTCTGTGTTTTACTCTCTTATGTTGAGAAGGGGACTAATGTACCTGAAAATTTCATAATTATGTGTTTGTTGTGTTTTAATTGTAAACTTTGAACCCACAGTTTTCTGGTAGGTAGCCTTGCCGTTATATCCTCTTTTCATGTTTATTTAATACTACTCAATTCGGTGGCTGCAAGGTCTAAGACTATACTCTCACAATAAATAGACTGCCTATGATGAATTGATCATGGTTCGATCCAGTCAGGTGTAATGAGTGTGGTTTTCTCAAAATAGTTTCCCCTCTCTCCACACAAATGCGGGTACACATCCTCTAATTCAACCTATATATCCCTAACCATTAGTGTAATTAGTACATAAGTGTATAGCCCAATGGGTAGTAAGACATGGTGCTAAAAATATCAATACAGCCATTTGTTCTTTGTTTACATACAAATACTCTACTGACTTAGGGAGTAGGAAGGAAGCATTTTAGAGGTTACCTACTGCATCTGTTTGGAAGGAGAACCGAAACCATTTATGAAAGCACTCTCAATAGACCTGACCAGGATGCAAGTCCCTGATCTCCTCTACTCAGCAGGCTAGTCTAACATGAGAGTGATGCCTTAGATAGACCATTCGGCTAATGAAGTGGGTCATATCTACACTAATTGTGTTTATGCTCACTACAATATGAGCTGTCAATTTCTCTAGTTTTATATTTCACCACATTAAGGGTGCTTTGTAGTGGTGGAAGTTGGTGCTTATATTTGTATTCACTTAAAAAATTCAATTCCCGAATAAATAATATTTTTCACATGAACCCATTCAGATTATAGCCGATCTGTACTACCGTGTATAATTTGTACATTCCTAATAAATATAATTTTAAAAAACTTACCTATCTGTCTTTCTTTGAAGTTGTCTCGAATGGTGACTCGCAAAGAGAAGCTAGTTCTGTTTGTGAATGCCAAATCAAATCCAATTTTAGGGTTTGTAAAGACTGCCAGTAGATTTCCGGTGTCAATGTCCAGATAGAAATAGTGCATCAACTGCTCGTCAATCATGAAGTCCATTTGGTAGTACAAGGTGTGAAATGGCTCTGAATTAGAATAAACCAAATATATATAAGTTTTGTATCATTTAGTTTTTCATGAACAACTATTTAGTTAACACACACATTTAGAGCAAAAGATTTACTTCAACAAACACAAATTTAAAATCAACAACCTGGAGCAGCAACAATATAGATTGTCAAAATTTAATTCTATCTAATGTGAATCTATAATTTATTTATGAGTCCATCTAGAATATGAATTCAAAATTACATTGAACAAATAAGAGTTTAACTTTAAAACATTGGTGCGATTTTTTTCAATTCTTATTTTGTTCACATTAATTTTTAAAGTTGATTTAATTATTTATTTGAGTTATTTAATGTGCACTTTCTGAACGACTGATTATATAAGCACATGAGAATTTCTACGAGCGAGAGCAAAAGAGCTTATGTATCAATTTTTCCAGGAAGGGTATTTTTACAAACCTTATTTTAAACGCCACAATCGACATGAAACTGACAGTTTTACTTCCCCTTCAAAGGAAGTTGTGCTACAGATTTTTATCATTCAAGAAAAATCCGTCGACCCTGGCTGGGTTTGAATCCACTAACATCGAGTCCTGAGGGGAGCACTTTGGCCCAAGACCGACTCTAAAGATGAGGTATAACATAGAAATAGTAACTAAATGTTAACATCTTTTGTTAGAATGAGAAACCTGTCCGGTCTATATGTAGCCTAAATGCATTAATGTGGTAGAGGATGTATGAAGAGTTTTAGAGCAAATTTATCCACATTTGTGTGGAGAGAGAGTGGATAGCCATTTTAGAAAAACCACCCTTAATACACCTGGTCAAGTTTCGAACCTTAAGCTCCCAGACATCAGCAGTCTAGTCTACTGCAAGAGTAATGCCTTAGAACTTGCGGCAGGTGAAGCAGGTTTCAAATGAATTAATCTCGAATATCCTTAAGTAATTGAAGGACCAATCCCTACTTCACAGAAAATACCGCACGAGTAGAACCAGAAATGTACTATCTAGATAATGGAACAGACACATACATATAAGAATAGTAATAAGCCTACATCATTTAATGCATTAGCAACAGAATAAAGCCAGGATCATTTATCATGGCACTCGGACTCCCAAGCCACTGAGCCATCAGTAAATTCCTTTTAGCCTGTATGTTTCTATTCATCTTTTCTGTACCTTCTTTCAAATAAAATACAATTTTACAGAACTAAGAAAGACAACATGTTTATTTTAACGTACCGCTATAGTCCAAGTCGTATGAGTTATCCTTCATGTTTAGAATAACTGTGCCATTTTCCTGTGTCTCATTGATGGATATGACATTTAACGCCTCTCGAACTATCGGCCAGTTGTCATTTACGTCGATTATGGAAACATTGAGCTGAAAACATTAGTAAGTGAAACTATACAATTAATAAATAATCTCATGAGCAATAGACTCGGGTTGCTTCACTACTTCATTTATTAAATGACAATGTTGATTAAATATCAGCCTGTTTGTTAATTGCACAGTGATTTGCACTCATCCCCTTGTATAAATATAAAAAACACTTGAAGAAATGCATACATGGCTGTCTATTTCTACAAAAGGAAAAGTGGATCCACCTTGTGGTGTACTCTGTTTTTATTTCAACAACAAAAACTACTCAAGATACATAGACATACGAAGTTTGTTCTTGGCCAAAAGCCCCAAGGCAAGGGGTATAACAGTATGGGTTGGTATACCCACAATATGGGGAGTGTATAATATACTGTCAGTAACAAGAGTACCTGCACAGAAGTGTCGAATACCCCGTCGGTGGCAGTGATGATGTAGATCATGTTATGCACATATTCACAATCAATGTTTTCAGGACCAGTCTGCACATGACCAGAGACTGGGTCATCTATGATCCAGGATTTATTTTTATCTTCATTGTTCCCTGTTGAAGAATATTCCAGGCTAGATGGAAAAAATGTTCATCATGAGAATTACAGTTCAAATTCCTGTACGAGTAACAAAGAGCAAGTTGTATTCAAACCTATTTTGAGAGAAAAATTTACAAGCATGAAATTTACAAAGAAATCTAGTTCACTAAAGTGCATGTATTTGAATTGGAAGTTATCTGGTCCCAGGCCTCAAAAGAAAAAAAAATTATGTTATAGATCAATTGATTTTTATTTTCTTTCTTATCATCTAAAGTGAATAAAAGTTTTCCTTATAGAGATATATAATGATCTAAAGGGAAGGTATTGTAATCATTAAAAATTTCAATCTCTGGGATCTAAATGATGATGAATATTCACCTTTAATGTGTCCCTGAACCCAAAAAAGTGGATTTTAAAATTATGTCGCCATGTCTGTTTCTCTGGCTGTCCCTGGCTACAGATCTGAGCCCATTTGATGGATTTTTGTCAAAAATGAGATGGTAGATCAAACAATTCTAACATCTAACAATGAAGTTGATGCAGCAATCAATAAGGCAATTTTGGCCGAAATTTATGATAAAAAAAAACTAGAGTGTGGATTCCATTGTGACTGATGATGTGAATTAAGAACTCTAGTTGCCAAGAAAATATATCCATACCATTGAGTTAATTCTCCCATGTCATGAGCTTGGACTCGAAAAGAAGTCAATGTGATTCTATTGCGCAATCTGGACTCCAAAAAGCTCATCAACGAAACGAGGTTGTGAGTGGAACAGATGAACAACAATTGCATTCTGTGTACTGTCTTGAGAGGATCATCCTCCAGACAACACATACTTATTCCACATATAAAATTAGCATAAAGTGATGCTGTTCTGCCGTTCAAGTTGGTTAATCAATAGTTTTCACTCTATTTATCATTCACAATAACAATAAACATGGCCCAAGGTCAATCATACACCAAAATAGCAATCTAATTTCCATATCCAGTCTTTTCCCACATCAACTTTATGTCTGAATCAGCTGTTCATGATCATTTTCTGGAGTCTAACATAATCGTTAAGAATGGAGAAGATTAACTTAAAAGTTTTTATCCGATTTTGACCAAACCAGCTTTAAATGATTTATAGTTAAGTCAAGCAGTATGTGAAAGCTTTATTTTGTCAACATGTTCTTTGCAAGAGACAATATAACAATAGGGTAAGCTATTATTATTTCTAGGGATTGACCCTTGAATCCCTCAGATCTTTAAGAATATTCAAGAATTCAAGAAAAATTTGGATCTGAGACCCAAATTCTTAAAAAGATTTTCAATTTGTTTAGTGGAATTTGTTCTAGAGCTCTAATATGTCTTATTGGTGATTCAGACCCAGTTATAATTATAGGATTAACTTAACAACCAGGCCCCAAACCAGTAGTTTAACACTTAGCTGATGTATCAATGTTATAATGAATGGATTATATTGAAGAATGTTGACATTTAGCTACTACTACTAGAGTCCTTTCTATTATTATATTATATTTATATTTCTTATTGTGTTGATTATTTTTTCCAAGATTCGGAATTTGAAGGTAAATAATAATTTGGATTCGAGATTCAGTTTCGTAAAAATAGTGGATTCAACTCACTCTAGTTATTTAAAGACTGCTTTTTTCACTTGGGACGGCTGGGTTTTAATTTCCTTATGTACTTATTTTGTTGGCTCATTTACTACTAAAATAACTTTACTTAGCGCGATATCGCACTGGTTTTGCTAGGATTCAAGATTAAAGAATTAAAAAATATATATTATATTCACCTTTCAAGATTCCTAACTTAATGTTTATTTAATTTTTGCTAATTTGAATTTTTTTAATAAAAATTATACTGTAGATTAGTAAATCCATTCCGTCATAATTACGGGTAAAAATACTTCACCCCCAGACTCAAGACTATTATTTAATTTACCATCTAAATGAATGTCTATTTACATTATCACAATCTTTTTTTAGACCAACACCGGCATTGTCAAAAAACGTATCATTGGTGAAATCTGGGTTTTCCCTTTCAGAGGTATGAATTAACGGATACAGGACTGAGTGTTGTGTCTGGTATAGAATTAAGTTAGTTTGTGAGTCATGCAATTATATAATCATTCAGTTCAAAAAGTGTATGTTAAATATCTCAAATTAAAACTAAATAAATAGACAACCCATTTTTATTATTTAGTTATTGGTACTATTTCTTTTTTCTATAACTACTAGAGTACTTATGTGAACAGATAAAAATTTGGAGGTAAAAAAATAATATTAATATGAAAAGTTAACCTGTTTATATTTTCCATGTTTAAAAAAATTCAGGATTCATATTCATAAAACAATGCATCCCAACTTTGCTTTTAATATTGGTGAGTAACCAGTATGAGTAGGAATATAATGCCGGGTTCACACTTTTAGAAGATCCTCATATTATATCGGCCAATGCATATCTTGAATGAGGCCATTTGGATGGAAGGAACCCTATATCCTCATTGCAATCATGAGAGTGATAAACATATCAGATCACTACAACTCGCTAGTAGTCGATATTTTGCTATCACATCAAAGGAAACTATGGGGTGAAGAAGATAGGGCATGCCTGGTCGCGTTCCACCACAACACCCTACTGAATGAAATATGGAATGCTACAAAGATCGCGAGTCTGACACCTTAACTCAAATGGTACCATGTCTGCATACTGAGTTAAGGGTCCCGGGTTCGATTCCCAGCATGGCCAAAAATTTATCATTGATGAAAATATGGGTTTACCCTTTCACATTGATAAATTAACGGCCGGGGACTGGATGTTGTGGCTGTCCTAATCTTAAAATAGATTATAAGGCATTTGAAGCTACGACAGGCCTAGCAAGCCGGTAGTGAAAACATATCTGACTTGAATAAAAAAACTGATTCAGACCATAGGCTAGAAACAGTGATGGATGTAAAAACAAAGATGCGACGGAATGAGGATCAGATCTGCCAAAATGTTGTCTCACACGTGCCACTAGTATCGTCAACCTGCTCTAGCCCTGATCATGATGGGAATACAAGGATCTGATACAAATGTGGACTCAGCTTAGATATACAATCAACCAATTCTTTCCCCCCTCATTCCCTAACCACTGCTTGGACAAGTAGTGTTTCCCAACCAGTGTGGTGTGAATCAGAACTGGTTCCTGGGCATGTTTCTGCCAGGGCATGAGTAAATTTTTAATGAATCTTTTAAATGGATTTTAGGGAATGTATGAAAACTACTTTAACTTATTTTGCTGAAAATAAACTTTGTTTTTAAAATAAGTTTGTTAATGCTAAGAACTTTACTTTGGTTTATTCTAGGGTCACAGGTCACATTTATAAAAATAGATTCATGTGAAATTGAAAGACTTCATATACAGGAATTGTTTGTATAACAAAGTCAAGAATCTTGTTGATTTTGACCCAAACTATAACCGCAATAGACAATTAAGGCTTATCCCCAAATTCTGTGCCCTGCTTGTCTTTTATACGAAACCAATAATTTGATTGGACTTGTGATTAGAAAAGGTTAGGAAATACTGGCTTAAACAATGACAGATCACCTTGCAAATAAATAAAATTCAATAAAACAACAGTTTTCATTAAAAAAAAACTGGATCTGGGGGATAAAGACCCCCTCAGTCCACATGATAGTGGATCAAACCTTGACCTCCTGCATCAAAGTAAGCACTCCTCCCTCCTCTCATAACATATTTGTGTAGAGATAAAATGCTCACTCGATTGTATAAGATATTTCGTTGTTGCCTGGTCCATCTGCATCTGTAGCTGTGATGATGGTGATAAGTGTGTTGGGAACTGTGTTCTCACTCACATTCACCGAGTACTCCTGCTGGCTGAACACTGGCGGGTTGTCATTTACGTCAATTATACTGACGGCGAGGAGAACTAGTAGGGAGAGAAGATCACTTTTATTAGAGCTATAATCAACTGACTGTGCCAATTTTCAATGTTGACCATGGAAAACAATATCATGTTGTCTTTCAAACCAACACTATAGCATATTAAACATGTTTGAACCTTGATTCAAGATTGAGCATCATATTTTCATAGCTAATGTGAATCTAAACTTGCAGAGTGTATGGTAAGATATGACAATAGCAGCGATATTAAGGATATTCGAGATTCGAGGATTCGAGAAAATTTCGGATTCGAGACTCAAATCCTTAAAACATTTTTTTTTTTCAATTTTTCAAGTGAAATTTTATTTAAAGCTCTAAGGGAGCATTCAAATATTATGTAAGCACCTTAGCGGGAGGAGGGTGTCAGAACAATGCTTACGTAAGACAGAGAAAGATGGAAAAAATTGAGGGAGGGCGCATCGCAAGCTGCTTGGACTTTGGGCAGCAATGAAGATGCTGAGTGGTTAAACGAGGAAGAAGTGGAGAAGCCTATAGAAGTAAGCCAAAGCTTGAGGGACCTAGACTCACCACATAGAAACATCATAATTAAAAGTGTTGAGACATGGATTCAAGGACCTTGGTCATCGGATTAAATAGAGTTTAGAGTGTTTTTTTATAAATAAATATTTATGTATCCACTAATAATACTTTTTTATTACTTCAATCAAAGTAAATTTAAGTTTTATAATATTATAACTTGTTTTAATTTTACCTGTTCAATAAATTTAAATTCATTGTATACCAGTGTTAAGTGTCAATTATTTCGCAATATTAATTTATATCTCTATGTTAATAATTACCAGCAATTTACAAATTGCATGAATTTTTAATTTTTTTATCATCGTGTCTTACTATCTGTTCAGGCTATAAGCAAAATTATATGAAAAAAAAAAGGTTATTCCTGTGAACAAATGAAAAAGGTTGACAAATCTTACACAAGCAAGAAGGGGGAAGGGGGTGATCAGGAATTTGCTTATTTTTGCTTACAAGGGAGAGGGAGGGGTTTAAAATTGCCAAAAATGTGCTTATGTAATAATTGAGCGCTCCCTAATACTGCTTATTGGTGGTTAAGAACCAATCATAATCACAGGATGAACTTAACAACCAGGACCCAGACAAGTGAATTAAAACTTAAATAATGTGTGAATGTTATAATGAATGGATTATAAAAAAGAATATTAACATTTAGTTACTACTTGTATTTTCTATCATATTTATATTTCTTCTTATGTTCATAATTTTCAAGATTCAGTTCCAGATTTCAGATTCGGGATTCAAAGGTAAATTGGAGATCTGGATTCGTAAAATAGTGGATTCAGCTCAACTTTAGACAAGTGTGTAGATTGTAGAATCTTGTAAAGTAATGTATTATAGGTTATTGTTTCTCAACTTGTAGTCCAGGGTCTTGCACCGGCCCATGAGTCCGTTGTTGTCAGTGCGTGAATAAATTATTAGTGGCCGTTTTACTTGTATTTTATGAACATGTATAAAAATTACATTTACTTTTCTCTATAATAATGTAAATTGATAAAAATAAAGAAAAAAATATACTAAGCTAAAGAGTGCAAATTTAATGAAGAAAGCCCACTTAGGGAAAGAGGAAGCATGTGGGAAGACTCCAATGCATAAGGTGGCATTCGTCCTTTCTTCTGTCTTATGTATTAAAAGTAGTCACACATACATTTAATATAAAGAAACTAATATTTTGACTTTGTTGCCTTTAAGAACACAAAAGAGAAAATACTTTACAGTGTATTTCGTCTTTCCTCATTTTTTGTTTGATAAAGGCAACAAAGCCAAAATATTTCTTTATTAATGTTTAAATTTTTGTGTGTGTGACTACTTATACTATAGAATACAAAAGATAAGAAGATGAGCATTTGATTCTTCCCACCTTTTTTCTCTTTCCCTAGGTGGACTTTCTCCACTATTTTAGCAGGGAATCAATTTTGTTTAAAAATAGTTCAGGTTGAAGTTTGCTTTGGTTAATTCATAGGCCAAACAAGTCTATGTTGATTAAACCAACTTCGTAATTTTGGATTTGAACAAATTCAGGCATGCTATGGAAAAATCTAGGCATGTCCTTTCATTCCTGTACTCTATCAATACATCACAAAGAATAAATAATTTTACCAGTCTGTTAATAATAATAATAATATTTAGCAGCGCGTCTTACTACCCGGTCGAGTTATACGCTTAAGTACTAATTACGCTAATGGATTAGGAATTGGGAGGGTTGAATTTAGAGGAAGTGAACCCGCATTTGCGTGGAGGAAGAGTGGAAAACCATTTAGGAAAAACCACCCCTAGTTCACCCGACCGAGATTAGAACCTCGAGCTCCCCGTCCTCGGCGGACGAGCTCAACACGACTAGCGCGTTAGCCAACTACGCCACCGAGGCGGGTCCCAGTCTGTTGATTAGAAAAGATTGGGCACCACTGATGTAGTTTATAGAGAAGAAAATACCCTTGAAAGGAGAGTTAGGTTATGCTTTGTTTGACAGTTACACTTCTCTCTTCATTTCTTCAAACATTATTCACACTTCCATGGTAAATTTTCTTTCTTCTGTGTTTTTGTGTGCTTATTTTTATGATAAAAGAAAATTCTCAAAAATAAAAAAAAATTCAAAATTATGTATTGTATAAAATAGGTACCTATGTAACATGTAGGAAGAACAGTTATGCATGCCGACAAACTGAGGGATCAAGCTTATTTGGTGATATTAATATAATCACATATTTGTAGCCGACGATTTCCGCTAAGTCTATCATAGACTCTGCCTTAAAATATGAGTGAAGAATGACCGTGGGCACGGGACGAATCCTGGATAGCTCAGTGGTTAGAGCATTGGCGTACTAAGCCAAAGGTCCCGGGTTCGATTCCCGTGTCCAGGTGTCATTTTTCAATTTTCAGAATATGTTATTTGGTATTGTTTGAATCCCAACCAGATGGGGGTTTGAATCCCGATCAGGTGTAAATGAGGATGGTTTTTTCCTATGCAGTCTCTCACTCCAGCTTCACAAAAATGTGGGTAAATAACTTTTTAAAACTCTACCTTCCTCATCTCTGTCCCATTAGTGAAGTTAAATGTCGATAGCTAAGATTGGTAGTAAGAGATAATGTATGAGGAAACTAATAAAGTTTGAGAAGAGATAAGTGTGAAGAAATGAAGAGGAAGTTGTTTTCTACCAAAACCTAGCCCAACTACCCTTTTAGATTGGCTTCCTTCCCTAACATCCACATTACATTGTCATTTATATTCAAATCACTAGGCAACTATTTGTTTCTTGAGAGTATGAACAAGCTATACAACTATACCCCATGGTAATGTTTCTCAGCCTCACACATGTTCAGTGACTCACACAAGTGGGTACATTACCTGATCTGTTCATGTTGGTGGCGAAAGCGGGAAGTACTGTGTTCCAGTCGGTGGCAATGATCATCAGGAACAAAGTATCAAATTCTCCCCAATCCATGTTCTTCGTTGGGAAGACATCGGTCTTTTGGACTATGATCGTACCAGTCACATTGTTCGAGGAGGTGTTTGTGGTAGTCTTTAATGATCATACATCTGAAAAATAAAATAATAATAGTCTTTTGTACAGTGCGTTATTCTGTTATTTGAACTATCTGCAAACATTAGCTATTTTTAAATTAAATGGAAATATAATTTGTGCTTAAGCCAAATCTAAATATATTTTTATAATCATAATACATTACTAAATTCAAAATGTCTATCAAATAAATTTGTCTGGAGGAGGAGGGGAATAATGAAAGACCAAGCCCATTGGAGTGGATCAGAGACAGGATAGAGAGCCTCATTGGTTAGTCAGGCACAAAGTAGATGTTCCCAGTCAGTAACTTGAAAGTAACAGCTTGGAAAACTTCAACTGGGGTAGCCACTAGCCAGAACTCCAGAAGAGTGCTCTGGATCATGCAGACTTATCCATTTTGTAGATCTCCTGGGTTCTATTGTTTGAATCCTGGCGGAATATATTAGGGAGTTCACATGCCAGTATTCTCGATAGGTCCTAGAAGCCAGTAAGTCAGTGATGAGGAAGGTTTATTATAGGAAGTGCACCGATGTTAGTATATGAGAGAGGGATGAGAATATAAGGACCAGTGTACCAAGCCAAGGTATGAATCTTTACTTGTCTGCCATTGTCAATCTAGTCTATTGTGAGACCCTAGAACATGTGACCATTGTTTTACGTTTAAGGAGATTTTTTTAACTTACTTTTCATAGAGTGAGTTATTTTGGACACGTGCTCCATTTTTGGTAGCATACGATGTCTTCCAGTCTATGCTTAAAGTGACATTAGCCATAGAGTCTGGGTCTGTAGCCGTCAACTCTGTAACTACAGTGTTTCTCTGTAGCATTCTCATTAACATGCACTTGATCATATGGCTGAAAACAAAATTACATTTAAAAAGCACCTTCAATTAAGTGAAGTCTATAAGATACACATGGCAATCTTAATATAGTACCGATTCAAATCCTGTCAATGGAATGCAAGTCAAATGTGATTTAATATCTGTAGTAATTATCTAGGGATAGTAGTTGGCTGAAGGAGGTTAATTTGATACTGCCTATAATTTTTATCTTAGTCTTATGCCGGGATCACGATCAATTTAACGTTAACTTAAAGTATAACGTAACTTAATGTAAAGGACCTCCTGTGTGTTTAAATGGAAGCGATCATGATGCAGTTAACTTAACGTTGACTTGCAGTTAACTTAATGTAAGAGATGTCCTGGGAGGTCTTTTATTTTAATTGAACGTTACTTGAAGGGTATCATGTGATCAGCCAGCCAATCATTATGCGAGTGACGTCAACAGGGCTATTTAGTAATTCATTTGTTGGTATTATGACTATGTTTACTCTTTAGCGTAAGTTCTAGTGATCAGACATTGAAACAAATTAATTAAACTAAAATAGGAAAGCTAAATTTATCAAAAAAGTTTTTAATAGATATTTATTATATTGTTTAAAAATTGTAAACACTCACAGATCATCACTGTACTACTAGTACAAATCACAGATTATACTCAGAATGAAGATGTTTGGCTTAATTTGTTACGTTAAGTTACGTGGATTCGTGATCACACATACGTTAAGTTAACTTTAAGTGAACGTTACGTTAAGTTTAATGTTAAGTTGATCATGATCCCGGCATAAAGCAGGCTTCAGGCAGTTTGACTTGTTGGCCAACAGTTAGCCTGACCAAACCCGGTGTTTCTTACAGATGACCTGACCTAACACCTGATTTTATCAATTGATGTTTGCTTCTTTTGGTTGGGATCGTACTAAAAGCAGGTAGTCACTCTACAAGAAATTTAAACTGATGTCAGATGACTAGGGGTGTGACGAATAGGATTATTTATTGAATCAGATAATATCGAATCGATTATAAAAATTTAGAACAAATACCAAATGTACAAATCAAATAGTAGATTTTTCTTACATTTTTGATAAAAATAATTTAATTAGTAAATTCCTATGGAAAATTTGGTTTTATATTAAGTAAGCAAAATGCAAAAAATTACTTCAAAACATTGTTATTGAGCTGGTATTAATAAAAAAAGACTGAATTTAAAACAAAATTTCAAGAAATTGAGAGGAACTTTTTATCCAGTTTTTTTAGACAAGGGTTTCACCTAAATCAAATTCTTTAAATTTTATGATAAGAATTTCAGGTTTGACACCCCTGAAATATTATCCTAGATTTGAAACACCTTAAATGTTTCCAAGGTTAGAAATCTTTTAAATGGTCTCTAGGCTTGACACCCCTTATTTGGAAGAAAAGACTGTAGGAAAGGTGGGTAGAAACATATAAAAGGGAACAAACACAAAATGGCTTTTACAATGAAAATAAGAACACAGTTCACACTTTAGGTGCAGCTACTAGATAAAGAGGTAATGACTGCCTCACGAAGAAAATCGATCGCTACCACCCAACCCCCTGACCTAGATTTCATTCTCTCGGCACTTATCAGCAGGAAATGTGAAATGCGCAATGCAACTTCCTGAAAGAGAAAACCCAAACACACAAAAGGGATAAAAGAGAAATTGGTAAAAGAATGATAGGACATGGTTTAAATCAGGAGGGATAGCCAGTATATTTAACATAGTGATTACTTATTAGATTAGAAATTGTTCAGATAAAACACTAAAAAAAACTCCGAAACAAATTTTTAAGAACAAGAGTAGTCTCTTGACTGAATAAAATGTCTGTGACCGTGAAAGCTTGTCCTTAAAAATGTGTTTGTGTGTTTTTTTTAGTGTTTTATTTAAGCAATTTATCTTCAAGTATCACTAAGTTAAGTGTTGTACCTATCTTTCCTAATCCAAACCATGATTTAGCCTAGTGCTTCATTTCCAAATAACCTTATATAGGAACATGTAAAGGGTATGAATAAAATAAAAGACAAATACAGTCATTGGTAGCAATGTAGAGTGTGAACTGTGTTTATCTTTTCATTGTAAAAGCCAAATTGTATTTGTTAGATCTTTTATATGTTTCTACCCACCTTTCTTGTAATATATACTATTTGATGTCATCTTATCTATCGTTTGGTGTCATTGTATATTTAGTAGATATAAAAAAAGTAAAAATTAACTAAATGATAAATTTTGCTGCTATACTATGAATTTATATTTTTATTTATCTGTTTCAAATCTTGTTTCTGTACTTTATTGTATCAAAGGCTCATACATAATGAAAAATCAATTATTTCAAATTCCAGTCACAGATTTCACTGCTATCAGGTTGTTTCAGATACTAATAACTATGTTAAGTTCTTGAATAAAACAGCAGTACATACTGAAGTGATGACAGGAGGTTGATTGTCGACTTCAATGACTTTTATCTTGAGTTGGGCGTATGTCTGATGGGGTGGATCATTTGTGTCTTCAGCCAAGACCTGTAAAAATACTTCTGTCTGCTGCATGTAGTTGAACGGGTTGTCCCTATTCACCGTCACGTCGCCAGTGTCGGGGTTGATTGTGAGTGAGGTCTGCGATTCAGGAAGAAGACTATGTCTGGAAGAAAAAAATAATGTGCTTTGATAAAATATTAGTGCAAGCTGTAGTTTCAGCATTTGGTCAGAGTCTGATAATGCTATTGTAAATAAAACTAGTTTTATTTTAGTCGTTTGGAAGCAGTCTGAAATAAGGCCACCTCACTTTTAAAAAGATGTAGGTCATTAAGAAAAAGTCCTGAATAATACCACCTTACATTGGACAAATTGTAGTTTGGCCATTAGGACACAGTCTGGAATAATGCCACCTTACATTAGATAAGCTGTGATTTAATAATGATGACACACAGGGGACTTTGATTTCAATATATTTGGGCTAAGACAACAATTCGATAATGTTAATATACAATTACATTCATTTTCTGCTAGCTCAGTCATAGAGCATCTGCATACTCAAAATGGTCCTGAGCTGTATTCTTGTCATGGCTAAAAAATTAAGCATGGGTGAGATTGGGTTCCCCCTTTCACAGTGATTAATTAATGGCTGTGGAATTGGGTGTTGTGTCTGTCCTAGAATTAAGTTAGTTTGCGGGTCATGCACTGATATATTCAGTCTATTAGAAGGTGCAATAATTACATACATTTATAAACAAGAGGGTATCAAAAAGTTTCAAGACTGATTCTGTAAAATAAAAACAGTGCGCAGCATGGAGATGTGTGCAATGGTGCGGCGAGCTGTGACCATCTGTCAGTACCACAAGTGGCATCATTCTATGTAGCTCAGTGGCTATGCTACACACGTTTATTTGATGATGTGCACGGGTACATTTGCAATTTTACTATGGACCACAAACTCGAGCAGAGAGTGAAGATCAAATTCTGCGTCTTACTTGGAAAATCTGGAATGGAGAGCTTCCAAATGATGCAAAAGGCTTATGGCAATGAAGCTATGAGCCATCCAGTGTGTTTTGAGTAGCATTTGCACTTCAGAAGCGGCAGAACCTCACTTAAAGATGAAGAGTTAGAGAGCTAGGCAACTTGTGTATGAGGATTGCCGGATGACCATTTAGGACATTTCTGACATCGTGACTGTGTCATACGGATCAGTGCAGACAATCCTCATGTCTGTTCACGTCATGTTCTGAGGTGTCTGAGGGAGGACATTCGGCAGAAAAGACCAGAACTGTGGCGTGAGGGAAATTGGGTGCTCAAACATGACAATGCACCCGCACACAGAGCGATGAAAACACGTGAGTTTATCGGGCGCTACCACATGATCTTTGTTCCTCACCCAGCGTACTCGCCAAATTTGGCCCCCTGTGACTTCTTCCTCTTCCCGAAGATTAAGTTAAAGTCCAAGGGTCACTGGTTCGACACCGTGAATTAAATCAAGCATGGATCGCAGGCGGTGTTGTGTACCCTTCAAGACAAGGACTTCCAGGGAAAAAGCGCTGGGATCAGTGTATCACTGCACAAGAGGACTACTCTGAAGGAAATAGTGGCCAAATTTAAATCAGGTAATTTATTTCCATTTTACAGAACCAGCCTTGAAACTTTTTGGTATCCCCTCGTAGATGGGACTTTGTACCCTGTACACATCAGTATGGTAATACAATGGTAAAAAGTGTGTGAGATGTGTATTATTATTTTTAGGGACACCAAAATATTGTGAGATGTGTTTTTATGAACTTTTATTTAGCATATTAAAATTGATGTCAAAATAGTTTTAAAGTTTACTATAGCAATTTTAAATGTATTATACATATTTGAAATAAAAAGAAATGAAATACTTTTGCAAAATTGATTATTTGGCATTTTATATGCGAATAATGGTTAATTATGTTGATTTTAGTGAGAATTAAAGGTATCCAAGCTATACATATTTTTACTTAGTAGTAGACAACATTGTTTATGCCTGAAATTGTTGAAATAAGACAGATCAATGAACAATTAATCACTCGCCAAAGACTTGTGTGAACCCCATTCTGATATGTTAATCCTAGATCCTGTATCCAGCTCAGTTTAGGGAGATCCTAGATCCTGTCATCATTGTTTTATTCTTTGTTGTTGATTAAAATATTCACAGTTGTTATGTGTAAAATGTATCAGTACAATAATAAATTAGTTCTTGTGATATAATTATTATTTGAATTCCTACAGGTTATGGGCCCAGATATGTGCTCAAAATAAATAAAGTAGCTCATTCTAAAACTGTTGTAAGTTATTGTAGTTTAAATGAAAGTATTAAGTTGTGCTCGTGGATTGTGAAAGTGTTCTAGTTTGGCTGCTAGTTAAACAATACTTTGTCATGGCAAATTTTGTAAACTATCGCATTGAGCCACTTAAAAAGGATAACTATGATACTTGGAAGCTTCAAGCACAAGCAGTTTTGATAAGAAGTGGATTATGGAAATATGTTTCTGGTCAAGAAAAATGCCCCACAACCAATGATGATGACATAATGAAATGGAAGGAACAAGATCTCAATGCAAGGTCAGATCTAACCTTAATTATATCGCCCAGTGAACTTAGACATATTAAGAACTGTAAATTTTCAAAAGATGTGTGGGATACATTATCAAAACTTTACCAAAGTAAAGGTCCCGCTAGAAAAGCCACTTTATTGAAACAATTGATCCTTCAGAAAATGAATGAGGGTGACGACGTCCGTAATCATTTAAATAAATTCACTGACGCTGTTGATAGGCTCGAAGAGTTGGAAATCAGTATAAATCCAGATCTTTTAAGCATAATGATGCTTTATAGCTTATCTAAATCCTTTGAAAATTTTAGAGTAGCAATTGAGTCCAGGGATAACTTGCCTACTCCAGAGGACTTAAGAATCAAAATAATTGAAGAGTTTGAAGCCAGAAGCAAAAATGATAGTGTGACCTCGGAGGACGCTTTTTTTGGAAAAAATTTAAAAAAATCAAAGAACATAGATCGTTCAAGCTATTTTCAAAAAACTACCAATGTTCCCTCAACCTCTCAATTTAAATATAAATGCCATAAATGTGGACGAATCGGTCATAAGGCCGTGAACTGTTGGAGCAACAATAAAAAAAGGGAATCAACTTTCAAAGTGGAAGAACAGTGCCTTTCTTCTAATTCAGGTGAGTCTGAAATTTCATCATGGTGCATTGACAGCGGGAGCACTTCACATATGTGTAGACATAAAGACAGTTTTCAGGACTTTGTTGAAACCCCTGAACATGGGACTCTCAAACTGGCCTCTGAGAATTATACAGCTTCTATTATTGGGACTGGCCTAGTTAAAATCGAAATGCAAGATTCGAACAAAATTAATTTGCCTAACACATTGTTTGTACCAAGTCTGACCACAAATCTACTATCAGTATCAAAAGTGACTGATAAAGGGTTTGATGTCTTGTTCAAAAAGAACAAAGCACTAGTAACAGATCCTCAAGGAAATGTAGTATTAGAAGCTAAGAAGTCAAATGGGCTATATTATGTTGATTCTAAGGCTATAGAAGTAACAAATAAAGTTCATGAAGAACAAAAAATAGAAATATGGCATAAAAAACTTGCTCACTTAAATGAAGTAGATTTAAAGTTGGCGTGCAAAAATGAAACAATGGAAGGCTTATATTTCAAAAATAGTGATACGCTGAGTGATTGTGAGGTATGTATCAAAGGAAAATTGACCCGAGCTCCTTTTTCTAGAAGAGAAGTTCCAGAAAACCTCAAAGTTTTGGAAATAGTACATTCGGATGTCTGTGGCCCCATGCGTGTCGAATCCCCTGGCGGATCAAGATATTTTGTAACCTTTACAGATGAGAAAACGCGCTACAGCCGAGTTTATTTCTTAAAACATAAAAATGAAGTTCTAGAAGTTTTCAAAGTATATAAAAACGAGGTTGAGAATTTTACAGAAAACAAAATCAAATTTCTGCAATCTGATAATGAAACCTCAGAATACTGCAACAAAGAGTTTGAGAGTTTTCTAAAAGAGTGCGGAATTCAGAGGCGGCTGTCCACACCGTATACTCCTCAACAAAACGGATTATCTGAGAGGATGAATAGAACCCTGCTTGATAAAGCCCGATGTCTCATGATGGAGTCAAACCTGCCCCCATCATTTTGGGCTGAGGCAATTCACACAGCAAATTACCTGCGTAATAAGTCTCCATCAAGGACCCTCAAAGGTGAAACACCTTTTCTAAGATGGGTAGGAAGAGTTCCATCGGTTCGACATCTTCATATATTTGGCAACAAAACCTTCGTTTTGGACAAAAAACCTGGCAAAGGAAAGTTTTCTTCCAGGGCAGATGAAGGAATTTTTGTCGGGTATTCCGAAATTTCGAAGGCTTATAGAATATGGATGCCCAATGAAAGGAAAATCAAAATCACAAGAGATGTCAGGGTTTTGGACAAAAAATTTTATGACTCAAAGGAGAGACGAGAAGACAACATTATGGTAATGGATGATCAACCTAATGAGGACAACAAAGAAGTTATTAATGAAGAAAATGTTGGTGAAATAACTCTTCCAGCTCCACCGGTTCCAGTTCAAGATCTTGTAAACATCTCAGACCAAGAAGAGCAAGATCCAGATGAAGAACAAGTACACTCAAGGCCAAAACGCAACAGGAAACCTCCAATATGGATGTCAGATTATGATGTGTCAGCCTATTGTGATGTTAAAGATGCATTAGAAGGAGGTGATGGAGAAGCATGGCAAAAAGCTATGAAAGAGGAAATAAAATCTCACTTAAAAAATGAAACTTGGGAAATTGTAGATCGAGAAGAAGGTGACAATGTGATAGGTAGCAGAATGGTATTAAAAAATAAATATAAAGCCAATGGGGAGCTAGAGAGAAGGAAAGCTCGTCTTGTTGCAAAAGGTTTTGCTCAGCGCCGGGAATTGACTTTGTTGAAACCTATGCTCCTGTTGCAAAACTGAGCTCAATTAGAGTTCTTCTTGGAGTGGCACTTAATCAAGACATGAAAGTTATTCAAATGGATATTTCGACTGCCTTCCTCAATGGTGAACTTGAAGAAAGAATCTTAATGCAAAAACCAGACATGTTGGAATCATTTTTATGTGACATAATGATGGAAGAAAGCAACAACGAAGACCATTCTACATTTCTCAAAGCTAAGAAGATGCTAGAAAAGCTTCGAAAATCAGATAAGGACAAAGTATGCCTACTTAAAAGAGCTGTTTATGGCTTAAAACAAGCCGGTAGGCAATGGTTTAAAAGGTTGGACTTTAAACTAAAGCAATTGGATTTCGTTCCCTCACAAGCTGACCCTTGTATATACACATCGACTACTACTAAAGGGGGAGAACAAACATTGATAGCCATATATGTAGATGACATTATAGTGGCATCAAGAAATCAGCAACATCTGAATGGTTTAAAACAAGAACTAACAAAATCCTTTGAAATGCGAGACCTTGGAGAAATACATTATTGTTTAGGAATCGAGTTCTGCCACAAGGATGGTATTATTTCAGCATCGCAAACTCGATACATTGAAGAACTTCTCAAAGAATACAACATGAGTGACTGTAAACCTGTTGCAACTCCAATGGTACCTGGCATGAAGTTACAGAAGAATCCTGAAAATATCGAAAAATATCCCTACCAAAACTTGATTGGTTCACTCATGTATCTGTCTGTGGCTACTAGGCCAGACATAACACACACAGTCAGCTTCTTAAGTCAGTACAACACCTGTTTTGGGAAAGAGCATTGGCTGGCTGCCAAAAGAGTTTTGCGCTACTTAAAGGGAACCAAAAATCTCGCACTGGTTTTTAAGAAAACTGGTAAACCACTTATTGGGATGGCAGATGCTGATTGGGCAACTGGAGAAGATAGAAGATCTTATTCAGGATACTGTTTCCATTTTGCAGCGACTTCCATCAGCTGGGAATCAAGAAAACAGAGAACTGTGGCTCTGTCTACAGCGGAAGCAGAGTACATGTCATTGACAGAGGCAGCAAAAGAAGCAATACACTTAAAACAGTTATTACACGACATGGGTGTGCCTCACCAATCAATTGAAATACTGAATGACAATTTGTCTGCACAAAGTTTGACTAAGAATAACATCATAAGCTCAAAGTCCAAACATATCAGCATTAGAGAACACTTCATTAGAGAAAAGGTACAAGCTGGAGACATCGTCATCAACTACAAGCCAACGGAAACTTTGGAAGCTGATATTCTCACCAAGGCATTGGCCTCTCCCAGGCATAGTCAACTAGTATGTGCTCTTGGACTTGGACAACGATTCTGACGAGTGAGGGGGAGTGTTGAAATAAGACAGATCAATGAACAATTAATCACTCGCCAAAGACTTGTGTGAACCCCATTCTGATATGTTAATCCTAGATCCTGTATCCAGCTCAGTTTAGGGAGATCCTAGATCCTGTCATCATTGTTTTATTCTTTGTTGTTGATTAAAATATTCACAGTTGTTTATGTGTAAAATGTATCAGTACAATAATAAATTAGTTCTTGTGATATAATTATTATTTGAATTCCTACAGAAATTGCCAGAAAAACTTGAACTAACTGCACTATTATAATTTTCTTCTTAATATTCACATAAAAAATCAAAGTTTCCAGTCCAGGAAAAATATCTACCTCCACCAAAACTGGCCATTATGACAGTCATATTGTGGCCGAAGGCAAATATTTATAATTTAAGATTTTGAAATATAGCTGTAGTTTTTCTTTTCATACTACTTAACCATTTAAGTTTGAGTAGATTTTTTTTGCCACCTTTAGCCGAAAAATGACTTTACCGACTATTAATACGAGATTCAACTTTTTACTTAATGAAATCCAATCATTTTATTCACCACAAATCAGGGTCTTTAATCAATAAGCATTGCATCATTGTATATTCCAGTGTGTGAGCACATTTGGAGTGTTATTATTAATACATTAAGCTATGCATAAGTGTGATGCTGAGCCCTAGTGACTAAATGAGTCACTACTTCAACCAAATAAAATGGTTAAGTTGGTATCTGCTGAGTTTTTTATTATTATATATTTATTAAGTTAAGTTTGAATCAAATACATAAGAATTACAATTGATCTCCTTGAGCTATAAACATAATTATGATAAACATCATTATTTTCAAAATAATAGAAATATTTTTTTCCCGTAACATCCAAACAATTTTCAAGTTCTTTGTTTTATATTTTCATCTAAAATAATGTAATAATACAGATAACTATTCAATCAAATTAAACTTAGCATTAATATGCATGAATGTATACATTCATATACACACACAAATTTAGAATGGTTCAACAAGTTAGAATGGTATGAGACTGTTCATGTTAAAAAACTCAATGAGATGGATTTTAAGTTTTTTCTAAATATATATATTGTGTTAATATTTTTAATAGCCCAGGTAAAGAGTTATATAGTTGGTTTGTAACCTTAAAAAGTATAAGTTGTCTTACCAAACTGTGTTTGTATTGTATTTAAGAATAAGTCATTTGCGTGTCTAGTTTGATGGTCGTGTTATGTCGTGTTTGTGACTCGTTCCTAAGGTCATTGTAGATGCGTAGTAGTATAATGAGATGATATATTCCTTTATTGGTAATATATTGTGATCAATATAGATGTTTTTTCTTGGATACATGTTAGGCAGACCATTTTGGTTCTCGAGAGCTTTGTTTTGTGCTATTTGTAGTGGATGAAGAATGGTGAATATAGCTAACCCCTAGATGTGGCTGAGTTATTGCATATAAATATGAATGAGGGAATAATAAATGGTATTTTCCACAGGTGCAGGCATTCCTGAGAATATTCGTAGTATTCCTATTGGTGGTAGTTTTCATGAAATTCTAATATGATCAGCCAAAAAATATTGGTACCGAGGTAATCTAAAAAGCCATAATGTTTTTGTTTATTTGAGAAGACATCAACATACGTG
The DNA here is from genome assembly GCA_033556935.1 of Timema podura. Classification (NCBI taxonomy): domain Eukaryota; kingdom Metazoa; phylum Arthropoda; class Insecta; order Phasmatodea; family Timematidae; genus Timema; species Timema podura. Next base: position 18,122,913 of record JAVRXN010000003.1, read on the forward strand.
ACTTTGTCTGTGTAGTTGAAATCAGCGTCCGTCGCGTGGCAGCTGATGACGAATTCTCCCTTAGTGGCATTCTCGTAGACAAAGACTTCGTATGAATTATTGTCAAATATTGGCCACTTGTTGTTGATGTCAATTAAATGAATGACAAAGTTGGATGTGTTGACGTGCGTACTGTTTGCTCTCTCTGTCACTACAATCTATTGAAACATAGGATGAAAAAAATTAGCAGCACTGATTTTTAAACTCTGAAAATCATTTGCGAGAATGTCTGCAATCCGCATGGATTGTTTAGTGGCCTCTGGCCTGACAATACTATATTCCAATACCAGCCAAATTCATTCAGCGTGATGTGTTCCTATTGAATTCACTCCAGGTGAATGATAGTGCAATTACTCAAGATTAACACTAGTTGCCCTGTTTTAAGAGCTTGGACTAATCGAGAAGTCAGAAAGCTGAGGCTGTAAATAAAAATCATTATTTTGGTTTGAAATCCCAGACAAAGATGGCAAATGATAGATTATTATTCCACTTTGATCAGGAAGTCCCAGGTGCTCGGACTATGATACACCAAGTGTCTGAATTAAAACACCAATAGGATTTTTTTTTTTCAGACAGTAAACTGGCTAGGCTTAAGATATATTTTTGGTGAATTATTGTAGTAGATTTAATGTTGTTTATTTAAAAAATTCTTCTTCTTAATTTCTACACAGGTTTTTGTTATTGTTTAGGTGATGTCCTGTTCATGAGAAGTGGTCAATTTTATGAACATAGCATATACAATTCAATTTTAATAGGAAAGGACTTGTCTGATGCTTAGACCTACTTTCACATATTCATTTATCAACTGATGTGATCTAAAGCTGTCACTTTTGATACATATTATCAATACTTATAAAAACCACTAATAGAGTAAAAATGTTATCAATGTTGATGGCAAAAAATATACATATTTGTATTTTATCAAAGGCCTTTCATATAAAAATATAACTATATCTAAGTACAGCTAGTTATGTTCAATGACGGATAGAAGAGATTCCTTTCGTTTGAATGTTGTTTTCAACATTTGGCAAAAAGAAGTAGTGCCACAAAATAAAATATTCTTTTATTACTGAGCTAGATAACACTAATTATTATTTTACACTCGTATGTAGTATGGCTATCATGTAAAACTTAGGGCATGATTTTCTTGACAATAAGGAAATCAACCCAAGATTTACCTGCAGGTATATATCCCTCCATTCTGGGGTTTCATAATCAAGTCTGGTCCCGTTCAGTATAGCCAGCGTGACATTGACATCCTGATAGCCTCTGGTAGGCACCAGGAGGAAGTTGCTGCTCCAGTTGGTACCAATATAATAATCCGGGTCTTCTTGAAGTCTTATGTCAAAAGTTCCGTTCATTGCCTACGGAGAAAAAAACATTTATGTTGTTAGTTTGAAATCTAATTTGGAATATTCAAGGGAACTTTTCTCAAAAAAGATTAAATACAAGACCGTACAAATTTTTAAAATAAGAACTTACTGTCAAGAGTTTTTTTTTTCATTGCTAGAAATTCTGGTTTCCCTAGACCAAGTTAAAAAATAAGAAAATAAAAAAGTCAACATTATTCCTTTCTTTTAAAGATTTTGAAAGGCTAGTTAAAATAAACAATGATATCTAAAGTAGGATTTTAACCCTGTATCATGATTTAGCAAGCCAGTACGTTAATGACTGAGACAGCCGGTTTAATGCTAAGTATCCCCCTATAATAGTTATGTTTATTGCTAAATATGAAGATAATATTGCTAAGTTTTGGGAAAACATACCTGCAACACTTGCTAAGCATAAACAGCAATTCTTAGATAATAGTGATGGGAAATAGTAAAAAGAAAATGCAATTTATATTGCGTTTCATCTATGTGATTACTTAAGTTGGGGATGTAAAAACACCAGAAAAGACCAGTGTTTTTGTAGTTTTTATATCAAAGCTTTTTTTAGTAAAAATAAATCAAATATTGCTTCAATACAGATATAGAGTTTAATTTTTTTACACATCGTGATATCAACAGTTGTTGAATATCTGTCATGAGCATACCGGCATAAGATGACAAACTTTTTAAATGAAGAGAAAAAGTTGTAATTTAATTCCAGGACACCTTTGACAGATATTCAAGAATTTCACCTTGGCTATGTAGGAACCAATGTCACTCACTGAACACTGAACTTATGTATGTGATCAAAGTTTATGTTCACCCAAAGCCTTTGTATGGTTTTCCTTTTATATATATATATAAACCTCATCTATATAGATTCATTGGTTCTCTAGTTATAAGTGAACATGCATAGTCATAAACTCTCCTTTATTTTTATAGAACCCGCCTCGGCGGCGTGGTTGGCTGACGCGCTAGTCATGTTGAGCTCGACCGCCGAGGACGGGGAGATCAAGATTCAAATCTTGGTCGGGTGAACTGGGGGTGGTTTTTTCTAAATGGTTTTCCACTCTCCCTTCACGCAAATGCGGGTTCACTTCCTCTAAATTCAACCTTCCCAATTCCTAATCCATTAGTGTAATTAGTACTTAAGCGTATAACCCGAATGGGTAGTAAGACGCGGTGCTAAATATATATTTGTATAGATTTATGAAATTATATTTGTATTATGTATTACTTAAAAATAAATAAAGTGTGCCTCAATTAGAACCCAGACACAACTCACTGGTGCAATAATATTTTATTCAATAAGACAAATATATATATATATATATTCATGAACACACACACACATATGAATATGTGTGTGTGTGTGTGTGTGTTCATGACTATATATATATATGTGTGTGTGTGTGTGTGTTCATGAATATATATATATATTTGTCTTATTGAATAAAATATTATTGCACCAGTGAGTTGTGTCTGGGTTCTTATTGAGGCACACTTTATTTATTTTTAAGTAATACATAATACAAATATAATTTCGTAAATCTATACAAATATATATTTAGCACCACGTCTTACTACCCATTCGGGTTATACGCTTAAGTACTAATTACACTAATGGATTAGGAATTGGGAAGGTTGAATTTAAAGGAAGTGAACCCGCATTTGCGTGAAGGGAGAGTGGAAAACCATTTAGAAAAAACCACCCCCAGTTCACCCGACCAAGATTTGAATCTTGATCTCCCCGTCCTCGGCGGTCGAGCTCAACACGACTAGCGCGTCAGCCAACCACGCCGCCGAGGCGGGTTCTATAAAAATAAAGGAGAGTTTATGACTATGCATGTTCACTTATAACTAGAGAACCAATGAATCTATATAGATGAGGATTATTTTTATACTATGTAGCATATTTCCGGAAAGGTTTTAAGCTATTGTTTGATGAACTATGTCTTTAGGGGACTGAGCCATGATATTAAAGCTAATAAAATTAAAGTGTTTTTTTAAAGACTATTTGTTTTATTTCAAGAAACTCATTTTATAACTACCTACTATTGTTAATGTGAATCTACTCACAATCTGTTGACTATATTTATTCTCTAATATATATTTGGATTTGAGTTTGAAATTTATCCTTGGGGATCTAAGTTAAGAAGAAAACATATACATATTATATTCATTGGTACATCATTCATACAAATATAATGTATATTTGTGTGTTTATGTGTGTATCTATAAACACTAGAACTCCAAAACCAAGAAACCTAGAAAGTCTAAACTTGGTACACATATTTAGTGGAATCCGAGGGTGTGTACCTAAGGCATATTGTTTCTAAAATTATTTCATAGTGTGAACTTGAGAAATTACTTAAATCACATGATCATAAGTGTAGGTTAGGGTTACCATTCATCATGGATTTTTCTGAGAGTCTCGGATTTTAGCGCACTGTCTTTAATTCCTAAGAGTCCAAGATTTTAAAAATTGTTCTGTTTTGAATATACAAGATTTTATTTTTTTAAATTGTTGTACATTATAATAAGAGCCATGCCGAGTGGGACCAAGTGGTTACATATTCATACTCTTTGAACCTGCTAAGTTGGTTGCACAATCAGATAAACTCAAACTGGCAATTGAAAGACAAATTAAATTTGGCAAAACTGTTCAAAGTATATGTAAGGTTGTTGGCAGAGTCACGTGCCGTGATGGTAGTATTGTTGATAGGTGTTTGTTTTGATGATGAGTGTGTTGATCTGTTAAGATGTACATTATAATAATGCAGATTAAAGCATATAAAATAGGTAAATAATATATCAATATGTGGTACATTGTACAACAGAGATTTAATGTATTCTTTAGCGTGTCATAAAATTATTTGTAATAGAATTCAATTTTTAATATAGTTGTACAAATTGTGTTAATTTAGCATGAAAACCATAGATATATGATGTAATATAATAACAATATAGGCACTATGATTTGATCTATATATGAAAAGAATTGGTAATAATAATTACAAGTTATGATATTTTAATGACAAATATGATACAATCATAGAAATCATAACAAACATCTAAAAAGTTTAATACACATTTAAAATTGTAGACTTTTGAGTCAAATTGCATTAAAACAATATTAGATAGGATTATGTAATCATGCATATATTACGTGTCTTGTATTATATCGGAATTAAACAGAATTAGTTGTAAGAATTTAGAAAATATGAAGAATGAAAAAAGATATGTAAAAATTGAATTCCTTCCTTATTGTAATTCCCTGTTCCTTGGGTACTGTTGCAATCCCTGCAACATTTTTTAGAACTTCGACATGTTTCATGCATTGACGGCATCATACTCAGGTCAGAATTAAAAGTTATGTTATTCGAGATTCGAGAATCAAATCCTTAGTTTTTTTTTTTCAATGAGCTTTGTTTTAGGGCTCTAAATACTGTTAATTTGTGGTTCAGAATCAATTATAATTATAGAATGAACTTAAAAACCAGGCCTCAGGCCAGTAATTTAACACTTAACTGAATGTATGAATGTTCTAATGTATGAATTACAAAAAAGAATATTAACATTTGGTTACTATTTGTATTTTATATTATTCTATTATATTTATATTTACTCTTATGTTCAAATTTTTTTCCAAGGTTTGGATTGATAAAATCGTGGATTCAACCCAATTCTAGTTCATATAGATTAAACTGTGCTCAAGCAGTTATGAATAATTGTGATTTTTTTTTACATTTATTTAAAAAATATGTCTAAAAGTAAACATTTATTTTATTTCAATTTATATTGTAATTATTTTACATTAAAAATTATTATTACTAATTTATCCCTATAATATATTATATATTTTTATTATTTTTTTTAAAATCATTTATCCTATAAGAAGGGGTTTGCAAAAAAGTTCTTGCATGGTTAAAGGTCCCCATGACTATGAAGTTTGAGAACCCTTAATTTTAAAAAAAAATCATTGAAAGCCTGACATATTAAACATCATGACACTCGATTTGGATGTTTAAATACCAAAGAAACATGAAAACGGAAATTTGGTATGGTCCTTTGTACTTAGGCTAGCCTTAGTTTGGGCTTTAATACACATTGCAAGCTGGAGGTCTTAAAACTGTGGGATTACCGGTGTGGGTAGCTACAAAACCAAGGATTATAAACATCTGAAACTTGGTATAATTACTTTGGGGTAATCTCAGACATTTATTTTTACCTTTATATGAATTGCAAGCCTAACATCTTAAGCTGCATGGGTACCAGTGTGGATAGCTAAACAAAGTAATACTAGAAAGTTGGACTTTACTTAAGTCATAAGGGAAAAGTGAAGATGCAAAATTTTTTTTATACTCGTACATAATACGAGCTTGTAGATTTAAATCACATGATTACAGGTTTGTGATGTTAAAAAGCTATTAAATATTTTTCCCTATTAGTATATGATTCTTATCATGGTAGTGATTTTATTTTTTTATAGAAACTTACTAACAAGGAGACTTTTCAAATTATAATACAATTAAATTTCTCAGTTAAATTAACTTCACGGGCAATGCCAGACACTTGCAGAATATATGTAGGCCTATTTGTATTTATTATTACTGTTTGAAAAACTATCAATTGTTTTCCATGTTTGAAATTGTGGTCTTTTTTCGGCAAGTAGCCTTCCTTCTAAGTCATAAATACTATTCAGATTAGTGCTAAGGTTCAGAGGGGACTCTTACCTCAAATTATACACAACCTCAAAATCCCGAGAGTCAATTTTTCGAAACTCAAACTGTCAAGATACTACCACATTTATCTTGCTGACGACATATTTGTTTATGTAATATTCAACAGGATCTTTCAGGGCCCACGTGCCATCTTCAATAATTCTTGACATAACTTGGTATTTATGATAAAATAAGAAAGTAGCTAAGCAAAAATGTTTGAAATAGCGTTACTCAAAATCAATGTTATAAAATGCAAATAAAATAGTTACATTTAAAGAAAATACCAAGATTCAAGTTTAATAGGTACATATTTCATTTTGGTAATATCTTACAATAGCCAAGACTGAGATTATTGATTTTAAAATCATTCTATAAATAGTATAATATCGTATTGATGTATGTTGCAAGATTTTAAAATATGTCTCAAATTATTATTTAATTAGATAAATCTTGAAAATAAAGCCCATCTGCCAAAGCAAGGAATAATTTTAATCTAAACTCTACTTACAAGATCAGGGTCTTGAATACGAATGCTATCCTGCATATTTAGGCTTGTAGACGTCTCATTAATCCAAATCTCTGTCTCCGTTGTTGTGAAGTTGGGTGTGTGGTCATTTATATCCAGGACAATTACAGTCATTGGAACAGTTGAGACGTTGAACTCACCCTCTGCCCCCTTGTAAGCAACTACGTTGAAGGTGAAGATATCACTGGCCAATATGTCGCGATCAATCCATGCATGGTTAGAATGCCTGACGTCTCGTTCATGCTGAAACGATCTTTGTCTCCTGAGAAAGAGATGGATTTACAGAGGTGCATACATTGTGAGGCCAGAGTTCATTCTATGGCTAGAGTGCTAAAGGATTCTTTTTTCTCAATGGGTTTGTCTCTTCTTTTTATGCACCAAACTTTACTAGTTGTTCAGACTATTTGCATATTTTCACTAATGAGGTTGGGATAAAAAAGTGATAATTAAAAATAAATGTACCCTCATTGTTTTAGAATACACTTAGGTTTATTTATTCTAGGCCACTGTTAAAATTTTCTTGATGTATTACAACAAGTAACATTAAAAAACACAAATTTTATAGTAAAAATGAAAGAAATAAACAAGTAAAGATATAATGAACCAATAAAAGAATGTCACTGTTAAATTCATATGCACAATGATTGTCATCAGTACTTAAAATTTTATTTAAAAATTATTAAAAAGTTGAAAACATTTAACAGTCCAAAAAATATTAGTTGTTTAAAAAAGTTTTTATAAAGGATTTGAAAACTTGCACTAAACAATATTGTCTATGTTGTCTATCATTCCTTTATAAATACTAATTAATTGATGAGAATCTTTTAACATTTTTATGTCATCATCAGTCCAGAGTGAGAAGTTATGCGATACAACTCGGCTGAGTTATAAATCTCAACTTAAGACTTGTAGTTTCATTGGTTTGGAATGAAAGTGAGAAAGCATAGAGGAAACAGGGATTTGAGCTCTTATCTCTCTATAACTGGCAGGTCAGATAAGATTGATAACTTAGTCTGTGCGTCCACATATTTTTAAACATTAATGTTAATATTTTAATTCGGCATTCGGATAGCCTGGTACACAGAAAAAAAGGTTTAATTATATGAAATTAATATTTTAAGTACTAGATATATTATCTGAGCACCTTAACAACCTATATATTTACTAAAATGTTTAAACCATGCAGTAGTTACTTTTTGTTTACCTTCAGTTAGATCTTCAAGTCTATAGGAGATTGCTTGGTTCAATCCAATGTCACCATCAATGGCTACGAATTTGACTTGCTAAAAAGGAAAGAAAATGAACACAATTCAAACTTCTTGATCTGGTAAATAAATCCTAACCAACCCTTACACACATTGAAAGTATATAAAAACTAAATATATTATGATAATATTTGTTATTATTCCGAGTTTTCATGGACCTCTTTAAAACATGGTATTATACCAGCGGTGGCGACAGCATCTGGCACCTAATCTAAATCCACAACTGAAATCAAACTAAGCTCTTCTAGGACCGAAAGTGGACTGGGCTGGTCTGACTTGGATTGCCACAAGCTGTAGATAATTCAAACTAAATGAAAACTACTCATTAATTTATGAATAATTGTCTTTAGTAAACTGTGACAGATTCAAGTTAATAAATATGAGTACCCAGAATCATAGTGATACCTACTAGCTAGACTAGAATCCATGTTTTAGTCTTCATTATCTTGAGGCTGGTGTTTGCTAACCAGGGAAACCCTTAGAGGTATGCAAATGGTGCAGCCACACAGGGCTCCGTGCTTGCTTAGGTAACAGAGGGGGAAAACATGTTAGTGTGGGAAATTTTTTCTTGCATACTATAATAGTAGGCTCCCTGTATAGGTGATCTACAGTAACCCCATGGCTTCTTTGGTGCTGACTGACAGCTGACGGCTTTGAAAAGCTACCAGACCAAATTATGTATCCCTACGCCGAACCATATGATCTGCAAAAAACAGTGTTTAGCAGCTGTCACTTCTGAAAGTCAAAATTTAGGTATATACCTAAATATTGACTGTCAGAAGTCAGCTGTGAACTGTCAGTCAGCACCAAAGAAGCCATGGAAGCTACTGTAGCATATTGTAAGACAGTCCCAGATGGACTGCCTCTTATGCCCATGAGCCCAAGAATATTTTGCGCCCCCTTTTCCTACAATGTAGAAAACAAATAAAACAAACTATTATTTTTTCTATATTATTAAAAAATTAATATTTCTATATATTTAATATACCGGGCCGAGCATGAATCACTTTATGCTGCTGTCCTTAGTTCAGTTTATGTTGCCCAAGTCAAGGTTGGTGACGGCGTTCTTTAAATATAACTGTTACGTCTAAACATCCCCCCCCCCCCCCATCCCTTTTCCCTCAACAGACATGAAGCAACTTTTAAATTGAATGGACGTGTTAATAGGCACAAGAATGTTTAAAGGGCAACTGAAAATCCACATGCGTCATCACTGAAGAATGTACCAAGTGTTAGGAGATAGAGGATTATCTGGCAACAAGATGGAGCTCCCTCGCACTTTCACTTACTGTCTGTAACTTTTTAAATGAAAACTTCGGCGAGTGGATAGGTAGAAGAGGAACCGTTGAGTGGCCTGCAAGATCTCTAGATTTAACCCCCTGTGACTTCTCCATGTGAGTACAATCAAAAAATGATGGATGATGAAAGAAATACAAAATTTTAGGCAACAATGAAAGGATTTTTTTTTTCATTTATTGTATTATTAAATAGAAGGTAAGAGCTTTGAAAGTCATAAACTATTATTTACAGATATTTCTTTAGATCCACATAACTTTAAACATATTCAAAACATTATCATAAAATATGACAAATACGCTACAACTACTGATATTAGAGAAGAACTGTGAGATACTGTACAAAAACTTGTGAGAGCTGACCAGTTTTATGTTTCTTGGTGTATCTTGAATACAATTTACTCAGCCAAATGTGCAAGAAGTTATTTAGTGTCCATACAAACTTTTATTAACATTGACATCCATACAAGTAGCGTGTAAAGCATCAGTTTCCAAACTTAAATATATCAAAAGTAGGTGCAACAATTTATCGTCAAACAACCATCTAGATGGATTTATGTTCATGCCAGGAGATACTGATGTTTTAAGTGGATTTAATCACATAATAATCAACCATGTAGCGGAAATGGCCCCCAGATTAAAAGGATTGTTGTTACTACAATCATACTTGGATGTATACGTACTGTTCTCATTTAAATTGTAATCAAAATTAAAATATAATATCTTTGTTAATATATTAACTACCTCTAGTTTTATATTAGAGCTTATAATGAAACAAGTCAGATATACTATAGATGTGTTTTGTACTATACTTCTAATGTATAGCCCTGGGCTTCTTGAAACCTCCAGTCCACCCCTGTCTAGGACCTATAGTTGGCCAGACTAAATACAGTCCTATTTTCATAAAAGAATAGTTTAGAAAAATAAAAACTTTTTTTTGTGGCCAAATTGATAATGTTTTGCTATATTATTAGTTGTTGATAATATTATCATTAGTGACATCTGCATATCACATGAATTGATGCATGAATAAGTAAAAGTGGATCTAATAATTTTTCTGTCTTCTTATGAAAATTGGACTATAGGTCATTAAATTATTTTAAGGTGCTAATATGCAAACTATTGGCTATTAGGGCCTGAGACTAGACCACATGTATATTTACCTAAAGGGCTATTAGCACCTGGAACTCCTTGGTTTTGGTGGAGCAAATATGTGTGTAAGAGGACCTTGTTTGGTTTTTTTAATGGTTGTCCTTTACTTAAACTTAGGTTTAGTTTTGATGTTGGACTAGTTGCTACATGTTAAGTTAGTTTGTAAACTGTGTGCTGCAAAAAGCAATACGTTTAGGATGTGAGAGGTAAATATAAAATCAAAATGAACAGAGTAAAATAAAATGTCCAGTTTTTATTTAAATAAACATCTTCTGGATACTATATTAAAGTTCCCTTGGACCCCCAACTAGATGCTGGTGTTATGTTAACAAAAATTGTAGATAAAGTTTTTATTAACTTTACTAATTAAAATTCATTCTCTCTTTATAAATAATTGTTGCCACACATTACCAAATCTATTACAGTTTGTAAGAGTGTGTGAAGCTTTGAAACTTCGACTTGGCTTCGAAACAAATTTTGGCTTTGACAATTCACCAATAAAAATATTTACAGCTAAAATAATCTATTTATGTTGAATTATTGCCATTCTGAGCTGTTACATTACAAATTAATATTTATATGGAAAAAATCTGAGGTAAATAAATTGTAATTTGTTATAGTAACTTGATCAAAATAAAATGATAAATTATGAACAATTGTGCAATAAAACATTTTTCAAATAATTTTAGTGCATTAAATTATATAAAGAACCACAATATAATATTTTTTTCAAACATTAAACAACTAACAAAAAAATATTCAAACTTTGATTCGGCTTTGAGAATGTTTCATATATTTGATTCGAGTTTGCTTCAAATTGAAAAAGTGGACATCACATATCCCTAACACTCTGTACTTAACTATTCATGTAACCCATTTAACATTTCAATAATTTAAACACAACTAAAAATAAAATGACTGTCGACTCACGTGTTCCTCTTTCTCCGCTCCTTGGAAGACAGAAGGGCTTGTCTGCCATTTTGGCGCCCGACTGGCAATGTTCAGAACTTGGACAAAGTACATGTATGTTGTTGTGAAAAGTCCATCCTGATCAAACAGACAAGTTACTATTTATAGAAACAAATGAATAGTTCAATCAAGGTGCACAGCTAATATTTTACTTTGATTAATAATTACTAAACAGCAGTGGGGAGTGCGCAGACTCAATGTAAGTTCATATAGTCTGGTTTGACAATAACAAGGTGGTGAGGACTCAAACCCCGGCAGGGTGTAATTAGGGTGTTTTTTCCTGAATTTTTTTTTCACACTATCCCCGTTAAAATGCGTGTACATTTAATCTAAATTCTATCTTCCTTATTCCTGCTCAGCTAGCATAATAATGGCCACCTGGCTGAGATTCCAAACTAGAAACCTCAAGTGCAATGTAGGGCGGGCCGGCTCCAAATAGTGACCCCTGTAACCCCGCACTGCAGCACCCTTGACCCTCCCTCTGGCCCTTCTCCACACACATACACCCTTCTTTCTATGAGAGGATGTCTACAAATTCAAACAAGCAAGTTTATTGTCTTCTTTACTAACTTAACACAGATATCCATGACTCATTTAAAATAATGATATTACATATTCCCTCACACTGAGACCATAGTTAATAATGTCAACAAAACTGATTTCTCTGATTATTTCATCATCGGAGAATATAAGAAAATAGCTATCTGGATATGTGGAAAAAGGTCCTAACAATATTACCCTTACTAGTTTGCGAACCTTTTTTCACAATGTGCATTACAAACAAACAAAATTAATTATATCTTCATAAGTTTCATGACCAATATTTAATTTTAATGTATTTTTCATTACTTTCAAAGATTTCTAGACATCCTATAGACCAATAGCTACCAGCAATGCATGCTGAGTAGTTTAAAATTATAATCTGTGACTAGGCCTACACATGTGAAATAATATATATATAAATATGTTTAGTACATTCAGATATCTTTTAAAATGTGTGTCAATATGTATGATTTATGTATTAGTTAAAAAGCCACACATTTAGTGTGTTTATATGGTTACTAAACTTTGCCTACAAAAACATATTACAGTCGTCTCTTGGAAACTCGATCTAATGTGGATTGGCATGATGTTGAGTTATTGAAATTTCAAGTTTTACGAATGAACTTACATAAGATTCATGTTTACCATGTCATGCTTACTAAACAAGGATGCATCACAATACAGTATCGAATATTATAGATACAGTTGGACTGTACTGTAGTATTGTATAGTACTGAAATATATGTACAGTACAATATATTACGTGTTAATATAATGGTGTGTATACATACGTGTAATATACAGAAATGAAGTACAGTACTATACATATAATATTGTATTGTTCGAATAACATGTTACTGAATTGGAAAAATAACAAACACAGCATAGTAAAAACACATCACGACTATTCCACTCGAGTTACACAAACAAACTTAGAGGTAATACAGTTGAATGACATTAGATTGTGATGAATGGCACTAACAACTGTGTGCAAGTGCGTGTGTCGAGTTACACGGAATGTCGAGTTATCGAATGTCGAGTTTCTGAGACTCTACTCAACTTTTAAAGCAGGTATAAAAGGTATAAATTTATTTCAAGTTTATTAATTGTTATTAGGCCAACAGCATGTAATCAATCTCTCATTTCTTCAAAAAATAAACATGTAAAATATATACTTACAGATGCTACAATTCTTAGCGAGTAAATTGATTTGGTGACATAATCCAACTTCTCATCCACAGAAATGTTATACAGCATATTGTAGTCGTCAATCACTTGATCTTCCACAAATGAAAATGTTGTTGATATTTCTTGTTGCTGTAAAATATATTAAGCTTGATAAATTAAAAAAAAGTTCAGTCTGAAACAAAATAATGCTTCAAAAATTAGCTAGGTTAGTCACAGATTGGGTTTTATTTAAATGTCTAAGATGATGATGATGATAATAATAATAAATTGCCATTTTTAACCTGTTGCATTGATTGTTCATACACTGTGACAGTGTCATTTGTCTCCACGCTACCATCTGCATCAGACACCTTGATCTGACAGGTGAAATTACAGTAAATGTTGCCATTCCAACAGTTTTCCTGAAATAATAAAACAAAACAATATCAGTCAGCTATGAAGATGGGTGCTATGCACTTTAAGATAATCTATTTAAGTGTTGATTGAAATGTTATAAGATTATATATCAATGTCAAGCTCATCTAGACTGGTTTGCTGGTGAGGGGTCAGGTTTAAAATCCCGGCTTGTTGTAATGAGGGTGATTTTTTCATGATTATTACCCACTTTCTACTCAAGTAAATTTAGGTACATGTCATCTAAAATAAATCTTTCTCATCCTTAACTTATGTATGTAACTAAATGTTTATGGCCCAAACGGGTAGTAAATGTAATGCAAAAAAAAACAAACTAAATGTACCAAGTTGACTCCCTCTGTGGTCTAGTTGTCAGAGTTTCGGGCTACAGTTCTAAAAGTCCGGATTTAATCCTTGACCCTTACAAACGTTATCTGTGAAACAGTGGGTCTGAAACGGGGTCAAACTCAGCCTTGTGGGGACAAATGAGGAGCTACTTGAATAAAGAAGTAGTATCTCCAGTTTTTAAAACTGAGATTAACGTATGGAGGCTCACTATACTGAACAAATGACACCCTCTATCTGCAAATGTTGTCAATATCATCGCTAACGGTGGCTGCTGTTCGGTCGGTAGGTATAGCTCAGTAGCGGGCTCACACCATGGATTTTTTTTAATGTGCTGTACCAAGCTATTAATACTACTGCTACTACCGCCACCCCACCGCCGCCGCCGCCACCCCTGCTACTACTACTGCTATTGCTACTACTGCTACTACTACTATACTACTACTACTTACTATTACTACTGCTATACTACTATCACTTACTACTACTACTGCTACTACTACTACTACTGCTACTATACTACTACTACTACTACTACTACTACTACTACTACTACTACTACTACTATACTACTACTCTATTACTACTACTACTACTGCCTGCTGCTAATACTACTGCTACTACTATCACTACTACTACTAACTACGCTACTACTACTACTACACTACTACTACATTACTACTACTGCTACTACTACTATCACTACTACTACTTACTATTACTACTACTACTACTACTACACTATTACTACTACTGCTATTCTACTACTACTACTGCTGCGCTGCTATACTACTGCTAACTACTATCACTACTACTACTACTACTATACTACTACTACTATACTACTACTCTACTACTACTATCACTACTACTACTATCACTATTACTACTACTACTACTATACTATTACTATACTACTACTGCTGCTACTACTACTGCTACTACTACTATCACTACTACTACTATACTACTACTACTACTCTACTACTACTATCACTACTACTACTACTACTACTACTACTACTACTACTGCTACTACTACTATCACTACTACTACTACTACTTGCTGCTACTACTACTGCTACTACTACTACTACTACTACTATACTACTATCCTACTACTAATCACTACTACTACTACTGCTAAACTACTACTCTACTACTACAACTACTACTACTAACTACTACTATACTACTGCTTACTAGCTACTACTGCTACTTTTACTATAACACATGTTATAAAGATTAAATTAGATATAAAAGGTCATTGCGTAGATTGTTTACATAATATAAAACCGTGTAATTGTTTAACATTTACGCAAATTGAGACATTTAACTAACTTGTGCTAATGATTGATTCTCATATGAAATGCTCATGTAGATATAATGAGTAGGAAGCTAAGAGCGGGAATGGTTAATATATGTATACTAAAACAATATGTTACATTAGACATTCTAAAAATAGTGTATCATGCGCTAATCGAATCACATATAGGCTATGTAATACTTCCTGGGGAAAGACAAGTGATCTATATTTAAATCAATTAAGAAATATTCAAATTAAAGTTCTTAAAATAATGAGTTAAAATAACAATAGTACCAAAGTCATGAATAAGGAGTGGAAACCATTGACAGTAAAAAACATGTTTAACTATAAAATAATAATTCAGTACTACTACTCAAAAACATACAAAGTAAGACAGGCTCATAGTCACAACACAAGAAAACGACAATACAAAATACCTTTACACATAAATAAATACGGAAAACAACACATGAAAATAATAATACCAACACTTTTTAACATGATACCGGATACCCTTTTGGGAATAGATAAAATATCAAACGTCAAAAGAGAAATAAAAAATGGCTAATTGGCTCACAGATTTAATGAAATAATAATACTAGATTGATTAATATGACAAATAAGCTATGAAATGGACTCGAGACTGGTTTTCGAATATTAGATAAAATATAAAATGTAATAGATTTAAGTAACTAAATTAGGTATTAGAATTATGTTAGTTGTAAGAATAGACTTTAAGGAATGAAATGTATTTATTATATATTTACACTATTACATGTATGTATACATATATGGTGAGGCACCAGCTGACAAGCACATTGTGTTAGCTGGACCATGTTTAATGATTAAAAATATGTACTACTAATACAATAAAAAAAACTATTACTACTACTATTACTATCACTATGTCTAAGGCATCACTCTGCAATAGACAAACTGCTGAAGATGGGGAGATCAGGGTTCGATCTTGGTCAGATGTACTTAGGGTGGATTTCATAAAGGGTCTTCCTCATAAATCTAACCAGTACTAACCCCTAACATATTAGTGTAATTATTGTATATGTGTATAACCCAAACAGGTAGGTGCTAAAAAAAATACTACCAGGGTCAGTTTATGTGCAGATACAGGAGAGCAAAAAAGGAAATTATTTCTTTGTGATGGTTCTTAATCATTGGAATCACTATAATTTTGTTCAAAATCGTTGTTCTATATAGTTGTAAGAATGTATTATGTTAAAAAACTTAACATGGAATGTTACAGTTAAAGCCATGCAATGCCAAAAGGTTGTTGTTTAGTGCTAATGGGGGAGAGGAGGGTAAGAAGGGAAATACTATATTGTATAAACACCGTATTGTCAATACTAGTTGTGTTTCTGCAATTCACATATCCTAAAAGTGGTATCTCAAATAATAATAATAGCAACAATCATTATCATCAATATATAGTATACTAGCAGTTTGACCCATTCTTCCCCAAGGGAAGACCTAATAAAAACTATATCAAATTAGGATGTTTAACATTTGGCAGCCAGCTTTTTATAATTCCCCTTTGTACACACCAAACTATCTATGCAATCCCAAAACAATTATAGCAATCAATAAGATAAAATCACCCGCTCAGTGGGGTGTGCTAACGCGCTAGTCGTGTTGAGCTCGACCGCCGAGGACGGGGAGATCGAGGTTGAATCTTGATCGGGTGAACTGGGGGTGTTTTTCCTAAATGGTTTTCCACTCTCCCTCCACGCAAATGCGAGTTCACTTCCTCTAAATTCAACCCTCCCAATTCTTAATCCATTAGCGTAATTAGTACTTAAGCGTATAACCCGAACGAGTAGTAAGAGGCGGTGTTAAATAAAATAAGATAAAATCAATTAATTTTTTTGAAAAAAAAAAAAACTAAGTCCATCCTACAAACTGAGTGCAGAGACGAACACAAACCATTGCTAATTCAATCTTCGCCCGAGTACGATCATAATATAAGTTAAATGAAGTAATATACATTGTTACAGAAACATAATGGGGGGAAAAATCATCACAGTTCATCATAGAGCATAGATAAAATAATAGACTACTATATAAAAAAACTTGGAATAAATGAGCATTGTGGTTTCTCAAAGAACATAATGGTTCACCAAGCTGTCGTCAGTTGTTTATTATAATTAGGGACCAGATTTTGCCTATCTGCCTTTTGTTTTCCTTGAATGTAAAGCATAAGGAAGTTGAGCTAAATGTGCATTTCATGTTATTATGAGTACAATATGTTAATTTTATAGTGCCTATAATTTACTATTCTGTTGCTTTTGCCTATTTTATAAATAAGAGCCTTAACAGGCTTATTTTGGCTTTGGCCTTTCTATTTTTCATATGATATGGATTTTATGCTGAAAGAGAGTCCAGTTTCTTAGAAATTACAAGTTGTGGCATACTTGTTTGGAGTGGGTTTGAAAATTGACCCTTTTTAAATAGCTTCTATTGAGCATTAATCAGGTGGAGGACAATGAAAGCAATAACAGACATTTTGGGAGGGAACGGCATGCTGCTGCAGTAAGAAACTTTTAACTTCATAGGAAACAGAAAATTTGAAATGTTGTTCCTTAACGTCATGTGAAGTAGAACTCCGCTTTTCAAATTATAAAAAACATTCTATCTGAAATTTTAACACATTTCCCTCATGAGAATCTAGAAAAGTATCTTGTGATTAACAGCATGTAACCCACTTTAGTGGTCAAATGTGCTAAGGTGTCACTGTCGCAGTAGACTGGACTATCGATGAAGGTGAGGCCGAGATTCTAATATCAGTCCAGTGTACTTAAGGTATTATGTGCTAAATGTTTTTTTCACTCTCCCTTCATGCAAATGCAGATATGGTTAATCTAAATTACACCTTTCTAATCCTTAAAATAATAGCAATATTAGTACATATGCGTATAGCCCGAACGCATCATGAGACGTGGTGCTAAAAAAACAGTAATGTGAATTGATTGTAGGTAATAAAATAGTAGGTTGTAGAATCAATTTTACATTGCCTATTGTGTGCTTTTATTTCCTTAAGTGCCTATTCTGGCGACTAAATACCAGATTTTTAATGCCTGTCTATTTTATAAACATTTTTGGGGTCTAGTAATCCACTGCCTCATTATAATTGTTATATCACTCCTTGGTAGATGCTAGTTTTTACCTCAATTTCTGACTATACAATTGCATTACTAATTGATCCTCTTTAAAAAAATATATTCTTTAGGTTTTTTGATTTATTTAATTTTTTTTTTTTTAGTCTGTGTGTAATTATATTTTCTACCACAGTGAAAAGTTATTTTTTCTATTTGTTTAGGAAATTGAGGCCTTCCCCCCTTCCACTCACCTTTCTCTAACCCCTATTTTTAAATTTTAAATTTCATCATTTTCAATTTAAAGGTCAACTGGGGTGGTTCTTTTACCAGCAGGCCAAGTTTAAATTTTATTCAATTTAAAGCTATACCCTCTCCATTTTGTTTACCACATTTATTTTTTTTAGTTGTTTGATATGGTTCAATTCCACACCTGCCAAATTTCAATTTTCAACCACACCATAAAGTAGTGTTTTATAGTAATTGTATCAATTTCAAGATCTCCCCCTTGAAATTTAAAATTGTCAAACTTCTGGTTATTTAGGCTTGTCCTTAACATTTAACATCCCCATATTCCACTCAGGACACCAACATCGCTCTCGCAATACGACCTTGCGCCATGATTATGATACCATGTATCGAAACATGTCGGCAATAATTCAATCGACGTAACACGCCGATGCCAACCAAGGAGGAAGGGAACCCAATACATGTTAAGACTTTGTATCACCGTTTAAATTGATTTTCAATAAGTTATTAATTTGTAAACCACTTATGTATACTGAATAATTCCATTACTCAATACTTTCAAATTTAATTATACCTGCCCGTTTCGTTCCATGGTTTTTATTATTTTTATCCAATGTTATTTATGATTATTTATATCAAATTAAATATTGTATAAATGGTTTTTATAAATGTTTTAAGGATGAAGGTTAATATCTAACCTGATGGTTTTCTCCAAAGACATTTTAAATTTCAATTTGATATCACATATTTTTAAACATGTACAAGGAGTAGAAGTGTACTATTATATTATAATTGTCATTATGTCAAATGTTCATGGTTTTTATCTTGCTTTATTATACACCATGCCACACTTTTAATTTTTAACTTAAAAAAAGTGGTCCGCTGTCTTAACTACGATTTATATAGATATTTCAATTCTATACCATACCATTATTTTTATTAGTTTTGGACATTTTATAAAGTGTTTTCTATTTATAGCCCTCCTATTTACCAGTACCCTAATTTGAAATTTCTTATTTTTAGACTTTTCTGGTTATATGGAGAGATCCCTCTACCTGCCTGCCAAATTTCAGCTTTACAGATCATCTTTAAGTGGCTTCTGTTTTTCTGGGCATACATACATATAGATACTTAATTTTTATTTTATACATCTTTATAAATATAGTAAACAAGTGGCACACAAATACATATATTATTAAAATCTTCTATACAAAAGAAAAACTAAATTTTCTAATCCTACTTATAAATTAAATTTATCAGGGGCTCAATATCCTCAGTTTATGGGCCTATACCCGATCATAGCTGTCTCAATCATGGAGTGTGCAGTCTTGCCGGACAGGACTCTTCTTGAAATTATGTTCCTTCTCATTTGGTCGGCAGTGTCTCATTACTGTGTAATTCGAGCAATGGACATGGTTGTTTAGATGGAAAATGATAGTTTGCATGTCCAGTCTTGCCATGTATTGTCTTCTGACTGGCTACATTCCATGTGGCGTGACCTTTTATGAGATCAACATTTATTTCAACAGGTAGATAAAGCTTTCACTTACTGGTATGTTGCAAGTTGATTTATCAGCATCAATTTGTGGCGGGTTATCATTCACATTGATAACAGTGAGCTGGATACGTGCCGTGATACCACCCATCAGAATGTTGATGGCATATTCTTTTGGCGCATTCTGGTCATCGTAATCTAATGTTTTATTCAACAAAATCACAATACCACCCCAGCGACTCCCTTCGCCAAGAACAACGATGTAGATACAGTGGTGGTATTAATGGTAAGACTCAGAGATATATCATCGACAGTCGCAGTACCATCTGTAAGAAAATAAAGACAACTATTTAAGTTACAATTTATGAGTTAAATTTTTATTAAAATTATTTAGGGAGGGGGGCAAAAGTCCCATTCAACCTCCTGCGACCCCCCCCCCCCCCCCAAGTGTGCCACTGCATCTCACAACAGTGGGAAGTAATTAAAAAAACCTCTTTTAATCATATTCCTCATATTTCCTTATTTGGATGTTTGACTAAATAATTTGTGTGGATTTCTACCCATTAGGGCTATCCACATATTTAAAGACTAATGAAATTGGAATAAGAAAGGTAGAGTTTAAAAATGTGTATTCACATTTGCA